>CM064910.1:35859771-35951383 GCA_032727855.1 Quercus ilex subsp. ballota
CCATATAAAAACGGCAAAACACTCATAGAAAGTTAACTAGAATGAGTCACTAAACTATCAGACGTATTTTCTTACCCTGCCCTCATGAAAGACAAGATGAGTTGGGACCAAATGATCATAAGCAGCAGCAGATAAGTAATCAACTCCTACACTTCGTAACAGGAAAATGCGTGAGTGCAACCTTTAGATTTGCAATAGAGAGCACATAAATGAGAATATCATAAACAGAAAGGAATTTCACCAATGTCCCCTCCCTGTGGAAAATGCGTGAGTGCAACCATTAGATTTGCAATAGAGAGCACATAAATGAGAATATCATAAACAGAAAGGAATTTCACCAATGTCCCCTCCCTGTGGATTAGTTGAACATTCCTCTCAATAGTTTTCATTGAATTTTAAAGGGGTACTAGCATATTGCAACAAAGAAATTATACATAGAATGCTTTTTGCAGTATCTGAAGTATTGAAGAACCAATGACAAAGAAGATGATTGAACCTTGGCATGTTGCTGAATGCTACAGTAATGGCATATGAAAAGGAGGAGCAGAAAGGAATTTAATCCTTAGTTCCCACATTTTCTCAAAGATGATTAAGTAGAGTAGGAACAGGGAAAGAGAATTTATGTCAGTCAAAGCATTTAATTTGTGATGCTCAACATTTTTAGGAGAGGCTGATTCCCAGACTTGAACTTGCAACTTATCGCTTTTAGTGAAAGGAACTTGCCATAGTACCAATGCATGACCTCTCCCAGACCACACAAAAGTGAGAGTTTTGTGCACTGGGTATGATCTTTTTAGTAAAGGCAATTACCCATCTTACTCCTTCCCAACAACAACAAAGCCTTAGTTCCCAAAGTTTTTGGGATCGGTTATGGATCCTCAACAAATTAGTAAAGATCAAGGTGAGTAGAAACAAAATATTCATCAATTAACAACCCACAAAAATACTGTATCTTTTCCATCATCACAAACTTAGGCTGAAAAGGATGCTGCCTATAGAATTAGAACAGCAATATCAAATCAATTAACACCCAGATTATTGCATAATCAATGTTTAATATCACCTTAAGGAGGGCATTGAAAACACCATCAGATAGCCCCCTTAACATAAAGAATAATGGACTCCAAGTCTCCAACAATCAACAAGTTCATATGAGCATAACTGAAATGGGGATGTGATATAGATAAGAGGCAAGATAAAAGGAGATGAATCACAAATGACAGTCATCTGGGTACAAATTGAGAGATTCTGCTAAGATGGCTACATCTTCTACAATGAAGATTACTGACTCCTCCAGTTACAAGTGCCAAAAAGGACGAAGGTTGAGGTGAACAGAATAAGGAACAGTGGTGTCTTATTAAATGGAAAGTATGATCTAGATACGGTGGAATAGTGAATCACAACTAATGTAATTGTACCTTAAAAATTAGAAAGACACTGTTTAGTTTATTACACTGAGATAGACAAAATAAAGATAGAGAACCTAGGAATCAATGCCTCAGCTTGCTTGGAGTCACCACCAAGTGAGAGACAACTTCAACACCTAGGGTTGGCTAGAGTCAGCACTAGGCCATTGGGACAATTTCAAGAGAAATTTTATTCATAATCAAAATAATCTCCCTCCATAGGAATACATTATTTTGTAGATAGTGTGTTATTTTAGTTCAGCATCTACATTATGTCTCACACATTACTCTTTCAAATTGAATCCAAGGCAACATGGAATCATAATTTTGTCTTGGTATCAAAATAATACATCAATATTAAATATGGAAAAATTCTAATTTTTACTTATACTAAATATTTACTCTAAACTTACTAGATACTGTCCATATCATATAGCCTACTTTGCACTTGTTTTTCATAGTCATGTTCAGCATTGAAAAACATAATAATTATACATGCATAAATTAAGTGAAAATTTGTCTGTGATTATTACTTGAAAGATCTTGGACATCCTATGTAGTGATTGAGGTTCCATATCATAAACAGCATACATTAGTAACTACATTTCGAAAATTAAGTGCTGTCATCCAACATTGATGCAAGATTCCACATAGCAAAAAGGCTAAAAGTGGCTCTAAAATTTATCAAAGTCAATCTATATCTTACCAACAAGTTTGATGTCAGTGTTGTCCACCAACCATTTTGCCCCATCCTTCATAAATCCTACAAAGCTTGTGTCAAACTCCTTTTTGAACATAAGCTTCCTGAAATTGGATAAGTTTTATTTCAAATCAAATTTTCTAATTATTACTATTGCAAAGGTTCAGCATTTTTAACTCAAACAATCATTTTCAGGAAGGGGAAGTAGTTGGAAGCAATCTGAAAGGGAGGCTATAGTCATCACAACAAGACCCTTTCTCGCTTTTCCAATAATACAGCAACTTGCTGAATCCAACAAGCCAGTTTTGTCTAGGAGAATTATTATGTATCCAGAAGAAGAAAGGTGAAGGAGTACAGAGAACTTAAAATCCAAGGATAAAGGCTTTCTCATATATTATAATATTATATCTTACCTTTTCTTAATAACTTCAACTTTCATCTTCACATGGTCATTTTTCCCACTTCATCATCATTAATTATCTGCCTCTCCTATGATGTGCACCATCACATTTTTCATAACATTATAATGGTCTTTGATAGTTAACCCTTAACGACATTCTACTGTCTACAGGTTTACCGCTTTTAGGGCTAGTGTAACCAACAGCAATGATTATGATATTCTGCTGTCAATATGTTTACCTCTTTTAGGGCCACTGTAACCAGTGGCAGAATTTTAACAATGAATATGATATAATGAATTGTGTTATCTAGAGTCATCTAACCACCTGCAAACCATGAGTCTTGAACATAGGAAAACTGATTTTCATTAATATGATTCTAACATCATATATACCTAATAATTTGACCATCAATAAGCTCAAGAGACAATTGGATAGAGAATAAAAGGTAAAGAAAAAATCAGTATGATATGTTGACCTTATGCAAGTACAAAAAATTGTGGCAACTTTTTTTTTATTTTATGGGAAACCTGGAAATTTCAATAACCAACAACAGAAGACAAATGGATTACATCCTGAGCACACGCATGCTCAATAAGGCTAGGAGTTTCCTCCAGCCAACCCACAAAGTCTTCAACATTGTTTAGCATGCTGAGCAAGTACATGGGCAGGCGTGCTAAAATTCTACATTCTGGCCTCCTTTGATGGCATTCTTAAAAGATTGCATGTAGTAAGTACATCCACAAAACAAAAATGACTCTGATCTGAAGATAAACTTTAGTTCACAAATAAAAATGTCTTCCATAAACCTTTGATTGTGAGGGGAAAAAATATAGCAATGAATATTTTCAGTTAAAAAGAATCTTAACAATTACAGTTTTCTGATATCATGTAAGATGTAAAATTTTCAATCAAACCAATTACCAATATCATGAATATCATCAAACCTATTAATGCAGATTTATTATTTGTTAGCCAAAATTGTGAACAGAACCTAAAATACTATGGTGAAAATCTTCAAAAACAGAATTAATCTAGAATTACCTGTCAGTATTTAATGTTCTGAAAAGCACACGGCGTACTCCCTTGGGGATATTTAAAGACTGCATAACTTCAGCTGTCAGGAGAAGACTTCATTAGGCCTACTGTTCTCATCACTTGTACATTTTCATTTAGCTTTCAAAAAACTTGTTACATAGCAGGACATAAGAAGTGCCAAATTTAACATGGTTTATCCTGAGCGCGTGCGCACACACAATCATACCCTCAATTAAAACTATGCAAAAATACATGGTTGGTCCCTAAACTTTAGCCCACGAGTTAACTTAGTCCCTAACACAATTTATGCGATTGCTTTTAGTCCCTAAAATACTTAAAGTGATCACTTTTAGCTCCTAAATACTTAAAAGTGATCAATTATAGTCCCTAAAACGCTTAAAATGATCGAATTTAGTCTAATGGAGTGACGACGTGCCGATTTTTAGTTTAAAAGCGATCACTTTTAAACTCCATGAACTAAGATCGCTCGTGTACTAATTTTTAGAAACCAACAGAGTATTTAAGCCAGAAAAGTTCACTAAAAATATACATACCCGTAATGTTCTTATCCCTTGGAACATCAACTAACAACGCCGGACCTATCAAAACAAACAAACACATACATATAATCATCTATCACATCACATTTGCACAATATATAACAACTCAACCTTTACAAAAAATAAAATAAATAAATAAATAAAAATAAAAACCCAAATTAGTATATCAGAAATAGCATCAAACAGAAAAAGCAGAGCAAGAACGAGTAGACGAGGCTCGAGTCGAGAGTGTGAGATTAAGTAGTACCATTAAGAACTCCCAAGTCAAGGGTGTCGATATCGAAGCCGGCATCGAAGTAGTGATCGAACATGTGACCCGGCGCGTCGACGTGGGTGCCGGCGTGAACGAAGAGCTTCCTGAGCTCGGAGCCATTGTAGAGCGAGCCGTTCTTCATGGAGTCGCGGAGCCTGAGAAACTGTCCAACCCCATTTTCAGAATCACCACCTGAGGGAGTTTCAGGAGTGTACTTGTGAGTGATATCTATGATTCGACCGTTATCGTACACTTCTCTGCGTTCAGGTACGAGGTTGTCGGCGGTGGCGGCGATCGGGTGCAGCAGTGAGCAGAGTAGGAAGAAGAGAAGGGGCTTGACCATCATCATGGTGATCATGGCTTTGTGATGACTAATGGGAGAGTGCAAAAGTGTGGATTCGGTGGAAAACTCCCGAAGCAGAGTCAGAGAGAGATTTTTTTTTTTTTTTTTTTTTTTTTTGAGATATATATATATATTAAGGAAAATAATATGCCTACAACATTTTTACAATAAATCCTAAGTGACAGGTTGTTATTGGTTGTTATTGTTAGAGCAAAAAAGTAATCTTAGTGTTAGTTTCAAATTTCAACCAATAACAACTAACCACTTGTAATTTGTTGTAAAATTGTTGTAGATGTAGCATCTCTCATATATTAAATTAATTTGTTACAAATGTATGGCTGTACGTGTTCCGCGTGTTAAGTAGTTAGGATTAGGATTAGGATTAGGAAGAGACTTATTATAGTTTGAGTGACGTTTTTTTTATATTAAATTGACTTGCAAATGTATAGCTGATATAAGAAGACAATATCCCGAGCATGGCGCAGAGCACCTTATCAAAAAAATAATAATAAATAATTGATTCAAATATTACTAAAAAGAAAAATTAAGGGTCCATTTGGATACAGTTGAAAACTAAAAACTGAAAAATACTGTAACAAAATAATTTTTAAATGTGTAAATAGTACCGTGAAACTCAGTTTTATTTAAAAAGTTGCTAAAAAGTGAGATTTGTGGGTCCCATGCACTGTTCACGGGACCCACAGAACTGATAAAAGGCCTGAAAAGTCAACAATTGCCGTTGTCCAATAAAAGAGTGCGCAGTAGCAGGGGGGAAAAAAGTGAAGAAACGTGAAACGCCAGACGCAGGAAATGCAGCCTTCCTATCCAAACGAGCACTAAATTCTATCTGACAAGGGTGTTTTCAGAAAGAAAACTCGATACATGCGAGGAAGCCGACGGCTCCATTTAGCCCGTTAGCTTCACATGCATATGTGGAAGTACGAAAGCGATGACGCCATTGGCCAACGACCCCACTTCAATACCTGGCGACATCTACACGAAATGATGGAACAAGAGGCTGACTGGAAAAAAGAGGTCAAAGGGAATAAAAGAGCATGACGGTCCAGTGTAGCTTTGCTTGGCCTCCACAAATATCTATGCAAGGAAATATTTTGTACCCCCACGGTTAACCCTAGTCAAGGGAATCCCTATAAAAAAAGTGTGGAGCCTGTGGGCCTGGTGACCTCGGCCCACTTTACATCCGGCTCAGGGCCCATGCCGAGGAAGAAGGACCGTCTGAGAACGTTCCATGAAAGCCTGAGCTTTAAAAATCCCCGCCGAGGATAACCCTGTCCTCGGCGGACCGAGACTAGCTCCAGGTGGGGAACAGGCCTAGGACAGGCTATCATCTCCACACTAAATGCGCTCACCTAACCCTCTGGACGCGCTAATGGTGATGTTACTCTTGGGCAGGGCAACCTTGGTTATTGTGAATCACTTGAGTACTGATAATACAGCTAATGGGACGGACAGTCAGAGAAAAAGCGCATGGATGATCAACAGATGGAAGAAAGAGATGGGAGGAGGAGGACTATATAAGAGGAACCAACAGAATAGCATTTGGGGGGGGGGGGGGGGGAAGAGAGAAAAAAAGAAAAAGAGAAAGAGAAAGGATAAAAGGAGAGAAGGGGGAAAAACATAAACTTCCTCGGATCAGTGCCGAGGAGCAACATTAGATTGAAATTTGTATCCTCTAATCTTCAATCATGGTGAACTCATCATTTGGGCTCCGTTAGTTTGCTATGGCCAATTTCTTTGACCCACTCTCTAGAAATGTATTGTTTGGGTCCAATCCAATTTGAGTCCCTACAATTGGCGCTGTCTATGGGAAAGAATTTGTGCACTAGCAGGCGCAACGGATAATCGTTCCTCAGTAGCTAGTTTATGGAAAGTTCACAACAACGCGTTTATACCCCAAAAAAAAAAAAAACCATTGCAAAAATGTAGAAGATTCAAATGAAAAAAGAAGAAAAATGGCAATACTTTATTAGATGAAAAGGAAGTACAAAATACAAATAAAGGCTCAGACAGGCTTGTTTTAAAGCCAATTCTACAAACAAAGGCCCAGACGGGCCTGTTCTAAAGCTAACTAAAGGGAAGGGGGCTGAGGCAGGCTTGTTTTAAGGCTACCAACAACGCCCAAGCCAGTGCGGTGGCGCTGCCACGAAGAGAGGAGCAGATGTAAGGGCGCCTGACGGCCCTTTCCCACGGTGTTCTCTTGACTCTCTTCCAGCCCCACGGTGGTTGACCGTTGGAGACGGCAACACTTGGGCACCCGATATGACGTAATCTTGCACACCTTCACCGATATGGGTGCGCCCCGGAGAAGTGTGTTGTGTACCTCAGGGACCTCCCTCTTGGCCGCTGTGCACGGCACCGTGAGGATGACGCCCAAACTTTTCTGCACCGGGAATCTGACTCGGATTATAGCCACAATGGCCCTCAGTTGAGGGAGGAGGACCTCTAGCCTATGCGCCCTCACTCCCATCCAAGGCCGTTCCATTTCTCCAAACTCTTATCACAATTCTGGCAGGGTTATTAAGGAGGCTCTGAAGGTTGAGGGGACATGTTTCCTGGTGTGGTAAAGGGTTTGTTGAGCGTAGGAGGACATTTCCCCCTATATAGCCTTAAATAGAGGATGAAAATTGATAGGAATTGATCTGCGCGAAATTCGGAATAAGGATTATCGGCTACATTAATCCTGATCAAATTCCAAGGCGGCTGTCAACCGTTCGATCTGCATCAATCCATGAGGATATTAAATGAGAGCGCGCCTCGTGTGTCTAAACGACAAGCACGGAACGAGAACAGTCAGGAAGCACCTCGTAACTGATGAGGGCAGAAACTTCAACTAAAGGCGGCATTACTGCCACGTGTAAGGTTGGAGTCCCAAACCACCCTTGCCCAGGGCACTGCGAGGTCACGGGTTCGGTCCGCAGGATGACCCACTTCCGACAAAGCAGGGCCGAGGTCATCATCACGCCAAAACTAATATGGCCAACGCTGAGGACAATCTCCTTTACCCCATACAGAAGTGTTAGACAGAACCAAGGTCTTGCATGGTCCTCGGATTCAAACCTATGGGGAAACTAACCACTCAAATATACCTAGGTACTAGACAGAACCAAGGTATTGCATGGTCCTCAGACTCAAACCTATGGGGAAACTAGCTACTTACAGAAGAACAGAAGTGTTAGACAGAACCAAGGTATTGCATGGTCCTCGGACTCAAACCTATGGGGAAACTAACCACTCAAATATACCTGGGTACTAGACAGAACCAAGGTATTGCATGGTCTTCGGACTCAAACCTATGGGGAAACTAGCTACTTACAGAAGAACAGAAGTGTTAGACAGAACCAAGGTCTTGCATGGTCCTCGGACTCAAACTTATGGGGAAACTAACCACTCAAATATACCTGGGTACTAGACAGAACCAAGGTATTGCATGGTCCTCGGACTTAAACCTATGGGGAAACTAGCTACTTACAGAAGAACAGAAGTGTTAGACAGAACCAAGGTCTTGCATGGTCTTCGGACTCAAACCTATGGAGAAACTAGCTACTTACAGAAGAACAGAAGTGTTAGACAGAACCAAGGTCTTGCATGGTCCTCGGACTCAAACCTATGGGGAAACTAACCACTTAAATATACCTGGGTACTAGACAGAACCAAGGTATTGCATGGTTCTCGGACTCAAACCTATGGAGAAACTAACCACTTAAATATACCTGGGTACTAGACAGAACCAAGGTATTGCATGGTCCTTGGACTCAAACCTATGGGGAAACTAGCTACTTACAGAAGAACAGAAGTGTTAGACAGAACCAAGGTCTTGTATGGTCCTCGGACTCAAACCTATGGGGAAACTAACCACTCAAATATACCTGGGTACTAGACAGAACCAAGGTATTGCATGGTCCTCAGACTCAAACCTATGGGGAAACTAGCTACTTACAAAAGAACAGAAGTGTTAGATAGAACCAAGGTCTTGCATGATCCTCGGACTCAAACCTATGGGGAAACTAACCACTCAAATATACCTGGGTACTAGACAGAACCAAGGTATTGCATGGTCTTCGAACTCAGACCTATGGGAAAACTAGCTACTTACAGAAGAACAGAAGTGTTAGACAGAACTAAGGTCTTGCATGGTCCTCGAACTTAGACCTGTGGGAAAGTTAGCTATTTGCCGAAGAATAAAAACGTTAGATGGAGCCGAGTTGTGATACGGTTCTCAGATACAAATTTGAAGGACAGCTGATTGTCTCATGAGACTGAGTCTAGGATGGAACCAAGGTATTGAGCAAAACCTTAAAGTATAATAAGTCAAAGGAAGCACCAATCAAAGAACCAAAAGCAAACTGTTGAATATATATTTCAAATAGAAAATATGTAGTTTCGTTACAATGTCGCCAAGGCAAAAAACAAAATAAAATGAAAAAGAAAACGAATAAGAATGTCCCATGCCATCGAAATGGGGTGGCCCAACGCAACGGCTTACTCCCCCAACTCGGTGATCAGCTTATCTTGAAGAGCCTATTGAAAGGCTTCAACTAACTCCTATGGACCCTGCCTCGAGGGGGCTACTTCAGAGGACTCTTCTATGGTAGGAGGGATCTGAGAGACAGTGAATGCAACTTGGGAGTCAGCAGGAAGCCTCACCACATGTTGGGGCACTTCTTGACTGTCGGTTCCAGCCCCCTCCAACACTCCGCGTGGTTCAGCCTCCTCGGAGGGTCTGTCAGCCAAAGATGTGTCCTCGGCGGTTTTGGTTTGACTTTCACATGCCGCTGGTGATGCAGACTCTTCCTTGGAAGTAATGTGGATAACCTCGCGAATTGCGGGGGGATAATATACTCTCGCTGCCCTCCTAAGGTCAGATGAGGCATCAACTCCCACTTGGTTGAGGGCTTCATTCCAGGTCTGGGAACAAAAGCGCCTGCATACTTCAGGGACTTGAGCCTTGAAGGTAGCTTCAGCCTTGGCCACCCCCTCAGCAAAGGCCTCTTCCTCCGCCTGTTCTACGGAACGCTCAGCGTCTATTCTCGCAAACTCAACCATTTCTTTGGCCCTCACGACCTCGTCCCTGGCATACTCGGCAATACCCTTTGTCCAGACTGCCTCGGCCAACTTTTTCTTCAGGTCGGCGATATCTTCTTTGGCAGCCTGCAGTTGGCCCTCGGCCTCCTGCAAGCGTCTTGTCTGATCCTCGGCCTGCTTTGTAGTCGCGGCTAGGTCAGAGGCCGCAATATCTCTAGCCTTTGTCATTTGCTCCAGATTTTCAGTAGCCTTCTTGAGATCTGCCTCAGATCTCATAAGGGTACTTGCAACCCTCAATAACTTGTCGCGCTCCTTCACCAGAGCGTTACCCTGGCCGTCGACCTCCTCATCCAGCCTGAAAACAGCCTGGATAGCCTGCCAACCAAAGCATATACGCCGTAAAGGGGAGAGGAGGCGCTAGACAATAAAATTCAAACGAAATAAACAAGTACCAAAGATCCTACCATGCCTAGGTATCTTTTGAGAATGTCGGCAACCTCTGGTCCCCTCATGTTCCCAAGCTCAACCATGTCAGCGGGGAGGAGAAGGGACCTCTCCAGGGCATCGGCTACACGAGCCCCCTCACCTCCTCGGAAATCCCTGATAGTAGCGTCATCCATTAAAGGTTTTCCATGGAGCATGGCAGCGGGCAGCCAGGCCTGGGGCTCAGACTACTGGACGATTTCTTTCCATTTTCGCTGACCACCTAGTCTCAGTTATTTGGAAGGTCGTCGGGCTTCATCCTCCTCTGGAGAAGGGTGGGATCTGTTCCCATCCACCGGGTCTTTGCCCTTGGAAGGTCTCTTCCTTTTTGGTTCGGGGGACTCGGGCCGGGATTCCGAGATTGGGGGGATGTGTGAAGACCTGGTCAGCGCAGGTGAAGGCTGAGAGCCGGGTGGAGAAGGCGTGGGTTGTGACTCCCTCGGCACCCCTTTCCCAGACTTGCCCTCTAGCAGGTCAAGAAGGCTGATTTGGGGCTGTCTCCTAGGGCCCATCTCAGCTTGGGCACCAATCCTTGGGGGCTGAATATTTTCTTCGGACAGGTGGGGGTCCCTTAGATCACCGGAGGGATCCTCAGATTTATCAGCTCGGTCAAATACACTGAATTCGCCCTTAGACGAGCTTAGTTCGACCGGTTCCTCTTCTTCCTCCGAGCTCATTTCCTCGGTCTCTGTCGCTTTATAGGACGAGGAAAGAAAGAGCTCCACTCTAAGAATGGTGTCCAAATCCCCCTGGTTGACCAAATGAAAACGACGTGCGAAAGCGTACAGATCTGCAGAGAGATAAACAAAACTCCCGTCATCAGCAACGAGCTGCTCCATCACCTCTTCAGACTCGACTAACTTTTTAAAACTTACCCATTCCTAGCAATGTCTAAAAAACCCGAGAGAGGGAAAGAGAGAGAGAAACCAAAGAAAATCTTGTGCTACAGAGAGAAGAAGACTTACAGAAATGGGGAGATTCTCCTTGCGCAAGCTTCTTACGCTGGAAAGGGGCGCTTGTCAGTGTGGAAATTGGACCAAATTTAGAATATATGTACCGAAGTTCGTAGGTGCGCAAACAAGAAGGCCAAGCGGTTCAAACGAATAGTTATAGCCCCAATTAAAGTTAACCAAGCATAACTTCCCGCCCATAAAAGCAGGAAATCCCCGCCAAATGATCACCATCACATCGTTGGAAATGGGGAACGTGGAGCCGCCAAAATTTAATGCGAAAGCGCATTGCGCCTCGAAACACCAGAAACGTACATTGGGCAGGCAAAAAGATTCCAACGCTGACGTGGACCGAGGTTGGTGAATCATTTAGAGGGCCTAGAAATATCAAAATCCTCCTTCCCGTCCAAGGATACGGACAGCATGATTTTGAGGAGCTATTATGGGGCCTGTGGGCCTGGTGACCTCGGCCCACTTTACATCCGGCCTAGGGCCCATGCCGAGGAGGAAGGATCGTCCAAGGACGTTCCATGAAAGCCTGAGCTTTAAAAATCCCCGCCAAGGATAACCCTGTCCTTGGCGAACCTAGACTAGCTCCAGGTGGGGGAACAGGCCCAGGACAGGCTGTCATCTCCACACTAAATGTGCTCACCTGACCCTCTGACCGTGCTAATGGAGATGTGACTCTTGGACAGGGCAACCTTGGTTATTGCGAATCACTTGAGTACTGATAATATAGCTAATGGGACGGACAGTCAGAGAAAAAGCGCATGGATGATCAATAGATAAAAGAAAGAGATGGGAGGAGGAGGACTATATAAGAGGAAGCAACAGAACAGCAAAAAAAGGGGGGAAAAAGAGGGGAAAGAGAGAAAAAAAAAAAAAAAAAGGATAAAAGGAGAGAAGGGGGAAAAACATAAACTTCCTCGGATCAGTGTCGAGGAGCAGCTTTAAAGTGAAACTTGCCTGCTCTAATCGTCGAGGGGGGTGAATTCATCATCCGGGGCTCCGTTTGTCTGTTATGGCCAATTTCTTTAACCCACTCTTTAAAAATGTATTGTTTGGGGCCTTTAAAAAATTGAGTCCCTACAGAAAGGATCCTGCAAAATATATGCATTAATGAGGATCTTCTCTACAAGGAAAAAACCTTCTTTTCCAAGAAACAAATGTCAGCTCTATGTCACTATAAAAATCCCAAAGCCCTCACAAATCAAGGTACGCATAATTTACCCCAGCTTTGGTACTCTAGAATTGTGAAAGTTCTCTAACTTAACATTCAAAGATCTTCTTTGTTTTTGTTTTGCAGGTTTTATCTAGAGCACGTGAGAACCGTACCATGTGGCTCACTGACAATTTTTGGCATCATCACTATCAAAAAAAGAAAAGAAAAACTAAATAAAATAATTTCTATAATTAAATATTTACATAAAGATAAAGAAAAAAAAAGACCGATTTTAGAGCACTATACTATAGGAATGACAATGAGACGAGACGAGACGAGAGCAAAGGACAATATAAAGATAAATAAAAAAAGAAAAGACTGATTTCAAAGCACTATACTAGTATATCATGTGTGATTGACATTTGTTGTCTAATATTAGATGATTAGATTATATTATATTATATATTATTCACCATACCTAATACTCCTCTATCTAGTATGAAATTATGAATTGTGGACATGGTTTTTGTAGGGTTAGGATTTGTAGCCCTTGCCCAAAATAATGAATTTGTAGAGAGTGTGTGAAAGAGCTAAGTTGATTATGAGATTGACAACAGTTAACCACAACCCCTAAGTGTGAACCAACATAAACATACACATAAAAAACGAAATGAATTAGTGTCCGAAGAGATATATTATTGATTGAACAGTGATTATAGTTCTTAGAGCTACAGTAAAGTCTTTCTCTTACCCTTATTCTGATTTTTTCCGATCCTCTATTATCAGAGGCATCTTCCCTTTATATAGTATCCTCTCCCATCACCTTCATCATCCACTTGTTCTTCATCTGAGCATCTACTTGAGTATATGTCACATCAAGTCTGCTTTTTAGCCCTCTGTGAGTGGTAGCAGCTAAGATTGTACTGTTAAGGGGTCTTCTCCACATTAATGCGGCTAGAAAAGTAGCTGTAGTGCATTTAATATGGTGGTTGCATCTTGTCTTCTAGATATTTCTCCGTTCCTATCTTCCCCATACGTGCCTGAAACCTATCTTTATCATTAAAATCATTAGAAGGATTGCCTGAACCTTTCAGGTGTCTGTTTGACCAAGACTCTTTGCATCCGAGGAGAATAACCTCTTCGGACCACTGGTAATCTCTTCGGACTATACTCCTCGTTCATTTCCAAGTATATTTCTTCCACATGGACCCCTTCTCACATTTTCCTCTCTTCAGACACACAGTAATCTTCAAATGGGGCCCTAGGCCCAATACATAAGGTTGGGCTTTCACCCCCCACAGTTTTAAAAACCAAACTACAACAAAACTGTTTTTGGTTTCAGTTCCCGATTCAACCCAGATTTAGGGGGTTTTTTCGGACTGAATTAGTGATTGGTTCTCGGTTCAACCAGTTAGACTGGTCGGTCCAGTTCGGTTTTTAAAACCATGATTGTGGATTCTATCAATATTTTGGTGAAACCTCATTACCACATTAAAAAGATAAAGGGCATTGAATTTATTCTCTCTCTTTTTCTTTTTTCTTTTTCAATAATTCAAAAGTTGTGAATGAGATTTGAACTCTAAGGGTCCATTTGGATTGAACTTATTGTTACTGAAACTGAAAACTGAAAACACTGTAACAAAATAATTTTTAAATGTGTAAATAGTGCCGTGGGATCCATTTTTAATATTTTTTATTGTGTGAACAATGCATGAACAGTGCGTGAACAGTTCATGCACAGTATTTTTTGTCTCCCAAAGTCAAACAATGCGGCCAAAAAAAAAAAAAAAGGAAAAACGCGTTTCAGCAAACACGGACGCCAAATCCAAACTGCACCTAAATGATTCCATTGGAAATACCATGAAGAATCAACTAGTTAAACTTACTTCTGGCATCCAGGTTACTGGAAATGTGATGTTTTGTAATATAGATGCTTAGGAATATAACTATTTCTATGTTTAGTTTAACTGGAAATCTAATAAGATTCCTAAGAATGTGAGATTATAATATTTGGTTTATTCATAAGAATCTTAAATGAATTTTTTATTTTTGCCATACTATCCTTAGATTTGTAAATTCAATATCAATTTTTTATTTTTTTTAGATCTTCCTCCAAATAAATAATGACAAAGAAAACGTAAACTATAAATTATGACAAATTCATTAAAACTATAGTCTAAGATTTCAAAATGACAAGTACAATATAAAAATAACTATTTAAATTCTTATACTTTACGAAAATCTTGTTAATAAAAATAAATAATTTATTTTACTTTAGCATCTAACCAATCCTAAATAGGGGATATAAAAAGGAGAAAAAATTAAATTTTAACCATAATTTTAAAAAGAGCTTAACCCATAACAAAACAACCTGACAACATTTAGGTCTATAAGATATTGATGATTTGTTTTATGTTTTATTTTCATTGCTTAAATGATAAGGAAAAATGGTTAGAATTGTCAATTTATAAAAAATATAATTTCCTTTAAGTTTGGGAATCTGTATACTCACATATTTTAAAAGGAATCCACATTTCTATTTCTGCATACCCACATGTTTGGTGTAATTTGCAACCAAACATGGGAATATTAAACATCCTAGAAATCCTAAAATATTGCCCCGTACCAAACGCCAAGACTCTTAACAAATTTATTCAATTGATGAAACCTAACTATGACAACATATTAAAATTATTATTAAGAGAATGAGAAGAGGAGAAGAATTAACATAGTTTAGCTTGATAACCGACATCCACAACAAATGGCTACATTTTTTACCATATAGAACAGTGTCTTAGACAGTAAATCTAACATCAAAATAAATTTCACAATTATTAAAATGACAATTTGTAATGTTTGTAGCGGTCCAACACAAGACTTAGAGGGCTAAATGTTTGCCTGTTTGGTGACATATTTTTTACAATTTGCATAGCCTAATCTCATTGGGTATTATTTGCCCAATAAGCAAAAGACCAAAAATAAGAAAATAGGAAATGGCTCAATAAAACTATTCCTTACGCTTCATGGGTTGGACTTTGCCCAAGACGCCTTTCTCATATTTTATTTAGTCCCATATCCATACCACTACACGAAATGGGATCGAAAACCCACCAAACCAAAAGTTAAAAAATTCCCCTTAGAGAGCCAATTGGGCCCGATATTTTCTCCACTCACAAGACTACATGGCATGGGCCAAACTTTGTCTGTAAAAACCCAAGATTCATCACCTCACTACTCACTAGCTAGGTAGCCCAAAATCCACCTTATGGGAGCCCAAAGGGAAAGAAGAAATCCACATAAGGAAAAGGCCACTTGGACCATATCAATATCATTAACTATTGCTTTGATTTTGAAATTATATATTGATAACAATAAGTGAGAGAAGAGATTGGTGATTAAAAAAACAGGTTAATGGTAAGAAATTTTTTGACACAATCTTAAAATTATAATAACTAAAATGAAACATTTCAAAAGATGAGAACCATTTTAAAACTTGGAGACTCAATGCGTAATTAAAACTTTCTCCCATTCTTTTCTTTTCTTTCCATTATGGTGCAAGAGCCAGTACATGATTGGTTTCCTCATTCCTTTTTCATTAATTAAGATTTGTGTTTTTTGTTTTGGATAATTTATTATACTTTATAAGCTGTTCTGTATGCTAACTGCCTGATCTTTCATTGTTCAAACTTCAAAGACATTCAATTCAATGTTACGTACCATTATGCTTGAAATCAATGAGGGATATAGCCATATGATTCTAGTTACAGCCTACTGAAACTATTTATTTTTCTGGTTCACATTTATCTCCGATTTATTGATCTAGGTAAGGCACAATGAAATTCAAAAGTAAGAATACTGCCCCTATTAGCTCCATAGATGTACATGACCTTGTCCTAGACTCTGCTTCATGAATAGCCGCTGTTATTGCTATAAAGTATAAAATGATTGCGATAAATAAGGGATTATCATCTTCTCCTACCAATAATAGGCCAGAAATTCCTAGCATGCAACATTTTAAGGTTTGACCTCTCTATTCAACACTCAGTCCAAATGATTATTCTAAGTGATGGATATGTTTTGATGGGCATGTTTAACAATGTAGGTGTGTGTCTGGGTTTTTTTTTTTGGTGGTTCATTTTTGTTGAGTATACAAAAACTAGGAATAATAGTTTTATTACCTGTACAAAAAGTCCAAAGGCCCAACCAATTTATAACATTTGCTGAGTTTTTACCACATGTTATTACATATCTCTCCTGCTCTAATTTAGCACAAGAAAACCCATCTCTTCATTCTGATTCCACTCGCCTTCTTAGGCTAACATTGTTTCCCTGTAACAATTTAATCAATATGCATGAGTATACCACTAAAACCAATAAGAAAACAGGTTTCAGATTAAATGAGGAAAATTATTGCATAAGATAGATCACTTTCAGTAATATACACTTACAAGGAAACTATTATTTATTTGCTGAGAATGCATCTTATTGGTGATCCCTCAGCACCAAGCAACCTAAGAGGTAAGCAATGGACAGAGTATATTCCTGGCTGGACGTTATCGAGCTTTAGGCCTTCCACAAGGATGATTTCCTGAATTTTAAAGCATTATTAGCATCGTGTGTTGACCCTACTTCTATATGAATCTAAACACAACAAAATTCAATTGTTACTTTATATTTTAAAGCCATGGCATAGACATATAATAGAATTTTAATCCCAATCTGGATCACCTATAGACTAATCAATGATGCTTTGCAAATGGGACGTTGCACTCATTAATGTAAAAAGAAGATAAATGTGGGAAAACAAACATGTCTGAGATTAAACCAGAACCAGCTGCTCTGCAATTCAAGATCCCAGGCATCAACCTTCTGGTAGATGCTTATTAGCCAAATACAGTTAAGGGGGAAGAAGACATTGATTGAGAGCTTGACTAAATTAACAATCTCTACAATGGCCAACAGGGGAATATGACACTTGACCAAGTTATATAAAAAGTCAATGCTGGAAAGATAATGGCAGTTTTTTTACTGTAAATAACTAAATACCACCACAATAGCCAGTCATCCACAACTTTTGCTTGAACAAATTGTTAACAGAATTTTTTAATGATATTTTAGATTATTTTTTTAATTTAAATACAATATACTTAGAAAAGAACCTAAAAGTGGTTTAAAGAAAAAGCAGTCAAAATACTGTACATAAAGAGGTGAAGCCCCCACTAATATATAGCCCTAATGCCGTTTCCTCCTCCCATAATAACAGGATGGAAGGTGAGGTTGTGGGTTCAAGCCCCACTGGTGCGTTTGTAACTTACTAGTCAAAAACTTTTCCATCCAAAATATGAGGTTGAGGTTAAACCAATTAATGACGGTGTTTGTGGGGTCTGGGACAATGATGATTTTCATGATTGGAGAAGGGTAGTAGGGAAGTAGTCTGATGCATTTGGCTTGTGTTAACATCACTGCACTAACAGCTAAGAAACACACAGCAAACGGAGGTAGCTATGACCCAATCCTGATATACACTAATGTATCACAATTGAATGACAACATTACTTGAGACCAGATCTTATGTCATATTGGCCCCAATCACCAGGACAACATTACTTCAGATTCATTGACAGAGAATCAACCTCAGAAATCTCACAAGAATCTCTAACATAAACCCAAACAATGAAATACCAAACTATATATACAGTTGGACAAAAGAATCTCAATTTTTGAAGCTGGAAAAATGAATCCTCACCATATATATTATGCTTAATTAAAATACATAGTAAAATCAGCAAAACATTTCTAAAAGCCAAACATGGAAGATCAAATAAAGATTTTCTTACCCTGTCTTCCAGCAAGACAAGATGAGATGGGATCAAATCATCATAGGCAGCAACAGATAAGTAATCAATTCCTACATTCCATAGCAGCAAAAGGTGTCAGTGCAAACACTAGATTGGCAGGAAAAAGCACAGAAATGCAAATATCATGAACAGAAAGGAAATTGAAATTTACTAATCCCTTCTTGATTTGCAAGAGCTAAACACACAACTCTATTTGCAGAGTCAGTTTTCAATGAGTTTTATAAGGGTTAGCACATTGCAAGAAAGAAATTTTTTGTAGATTTTTTTGCATTATCTGTTGAATTAGCAGGAAATGTTTAGGTAATTCACAACTGGAAGACCCAGTAACAAAAAGAGGATACAGAGCGTTGGCCTATCTTACCAACAAGTTTGATGTCTGTGTTGTCTACCAACCATTGTGCCCCATCTTTCATAAATCCCACATAACTTGTGTCAAACTCCTTTTTAAACATAAGCCTCCTGAAATTGCAACAAGTGTTAGCACAAACCAAAATGCGTAATTATTGCTTTCATAGTTAAATACAAAATAACCATTAACAACTTCTTTTTAAAATATGAGAAATGCAATAGTTCATCTTCTTCTTTTAATTAAACATCAAATGCATTAGTACCAGTACCACCAATAACAACTTAAAAATGTGAAAACAACATAATATAAGATAAAGTCATCAGTACAAAAAGTTCCACTACAGTAGGAATTCTGAACTTACCTGTCAGTATTTAAAGTTCTGAAAAGGACACGACGTACTCCCCTGGGGATATTTAAGGATTTCATAACTTCAGCTGTAAGGAATAGACTTTGTTATCTACAAATATATCCAAAACTTAGGAAAATATAACACACAAAATGTTCTCATCACTTAGAAAATATAACAACATTCCATTTAGCTGAAAAAAAATCATGTAGTGGTGGGCCTTGGGCTAATAAGCACCTGCCTTAGATCGCATGGTAAGTCTATTTATAAATGGACACATGTTTTTTAAATTATAATATTCAGGAGGTTCCAATCTTTAAGAAATCAAAAGTGATCTTTTAAATAAAAAACTGTAATTTTCATGCAATTTTTAAATATAAAGTTTAATCTTTAAAATTCTCAATTTTGTATGACAAATTACTATTGAAATTTATACAAAGTTTTATGAAAGAAAGATATCTAATTAAAACTCATAATGTTAAGAAGTTATTTATCAAAAATAGAACATGGAAATAAGAAACTCAAGAGAAATTAAATCAATAATCTTCAAATGGTGTTGATTTACACCTTTCTCAGAAAACCTGATATTTTTCACTAACACTTACGCAAACACACACATACACAGATATATATAATTCTATTAAAAACACCTTCCCACCCCACCCTCAGCAACAAATCTGGGCTCTGCCCCCGCAGGTGACACCAACTGATGCAGCATCTAATTTCATCACAGACACATAAAGCAGAATTTCAATGTTGCTGCCCAACAAAAATGAAGTAGCATGTTAAAAATTTTGTAGCAGCATCCCCCACCCCCCTCCAAAAAAAGTTTCCTTTTAACATAGGGAGAAGCTAACCACAGGTTACAAAAAGAGGATTCTTTAGAAATACATACCAGTTATGTTCTTGTCTCTAGGAACATCAACTAACAATGCTTGACCTATTGCAATAAACAAATATAATCCGATCATCACCAATAATATCTCATCAAAACAATAAAATGTAATTACTATATATCTAAAATTGATCTTACATTTCATCACAGAAAAAGATGGGAGAAATTCCCATTGTGCGCAAGGTATGAAGAGCAAAAACGTACAAAAAATAAAAGAAAGCATGACAGATAGTATAATAAGCATTTCTTGAGAAATCAGGAAGGACACTTTACCAAAACAGTCTCATAGGAACAATGAACTAAACATATCCTTCAGTTTCAAATCAGGCTAAAAAAAAATCTAACATTCACATTTCAGATGCACCAATCCATAGAAAGAGAATCTGCTCTCCATAGAAGGAGGGAAATATCTTCTTTGCAATAACGAGACAGTCAAGAGAGAAACCAGTAGAAGATTTGACGTTTGTTTAAATGAATTTAACAGTTTTCATAAACCATAAAATAGAACATGAAACTCGAATTTTATCTTCAACTATATTAGAATGCCCCATCCAACATACATTTTGCCCATTTAAGCTTAACTCATCCCATGAAGAAGTCAACACATAATACCTTACCTTCCTTTTAGTGGAACAGGCACTCTCCAATCCACCATGCATTCAAAATTATTGCACACAAGCCATAGTATCCAACAAGAAAGCGGTAAAGTAAAGAGAAATCACACAGAAGAGCTTTGACCACCAAAATACACACTAATACAAAAAAGGTTAAATTGCATATTTACTTTTAAAAAGTGTCATCATTTTTCAGCCATTAGATGATTTATGAAACAATTTTGAAATTATAGGAATCAAATCCAAACACTTTATAAAAGTAAAAAAGACGATTTTAAAACAAATGTCAACAGTAGAGGACCAAACATGCAATTTAACCAAACAAAAATTATCTAATAACAAAGCCATGATTAGTCAAAACATCCAGTAATTCAATCTGCCACTACACTACACGAAAAAAAAAACACTGAATATTAACATCATAAATTCATAACTACTGTTTAAATTAGACATAACATTGACAACTTAGAACACACCAAATTTTTTATTAACTTCTTTTCCCAAAAAAACTGCTGAAATGGACCCCATTGCAATTGATTCATAATAAAAGTTAGGCTTAAACACAATGAGCAAAACAAGAACATGATTCAACATCGAACACAAAGCCAAGAAAACAAAAACAGAACAAGAACAGTGAATAGAATACACGAACCATTGAGCACATCCAAGTCGAGCGTGTCGACATCGAAGCCAGCGTCGAAGTAGTGATCGAACACGTGTCCCGGGGCATCAACATGGGTACCCGTATGAGTGGGGAGCTTCATCTCCGAGTTGTTAGCGAGCGAGCCATTCTTCATGCTCTTCGGAAGCCACAGAAACTGGCCCACCCCATCAACCGAGTCCCACGACGGCATGTCCGGCGTGTACCGGTGGCTGATATCGATGATTCGGCCGCCGCCGTAGACTTCCCGGCGAACCGGTGCAAGATCAAGCTCGCCATTGTTTGAAAAGTCCGCGGTTGTTTGGGTTCCTGGGATTGAAGGATAGGCTTCTATGTTGGCGGATGACAGGGTGGGAATCGTGTGCGACGCGGTGCAGAGTAGGAGGATGAGGAGGACCAGTGAGGCAGAAGAAGAAGAAGAAGAAGAAGTCATGTTTTGTTTGTTTGATGGTGAAGTGGTGTGGTTGAGCTTTTAAATGGTGTGTGAGAGAGCGAGTGACAAACACGCGATGTTCCGGAGCGTGGGGATAGAATCTGGTTCTAGTTTATGGAGAAATAGTTTATGTTGGGACTTGGGAGTGTTGTGTTTGTTGTAAACTTAAGGAAAAAACAGAAAAAAAAGAAAAAATCAAGTTGGGATTTTTTTATTTTTCACTTTCGTTCCTTTGATTGCAATTTGAAAGTGCCATGAGATTCTAAGGGTTTTAGTTAACGAATGTCTTTGAGACATTTATTAACGGGTCATTTTAGAAAAATTTCAATACAATTTTTTAAAAAAATATAAGAAATTATTAAAAATTCAGTTATACATTGCTTTTTCTATATAATTTTTTAAAAAATATTTCATAAATCAATTCTTTCGTAGCATTTATTAACTCTTCACTAAAATATAAAAAATAAAAAACTACCATAAAATTTTAGATGCTTTTCAACCACCCTCCGAGTTTCGAAACCTACTCAGATTATAAATCTACTCTAAATATTCTTAAATAACTCAAAAAAATCTTAATCCAAGAAATGTATACTATCTTAGCAATATTTTTAGAGACTGTTGTTTTATTATCCGATGATGAGGAGGACTAGTGAGGAAGAGGAAGTCACGTTTTGTTTAACCATGGAGGAGTGGTGTGGTGGAGCTTTTAAATGGTGTGAGAGGTCAAGTGATAACTGATAAACACACGATGTTTGGGTGTGTGGGAATGGAGTCTATTTCTCTGTTCTTCTTGTTGATAAATTCTTAGAGATTGACCACAAATTATTCTGTAATTTTTTGCCACAATTCTAACATTGCATATTGTGAGTAATTGTTTATTACTTACATATAGATTCACAATTTTTTTTTTCGCCTTTCATACTCTACCACATAATTCAAAATGGAATGGATGCGTCGTATCTTGATACGTTACCTAATGTTATTAGAAAATCAATTTATGTTCTTTCTTCCCAGTAAGTTAATTACAAAGAATGAGGTTCCAACCAAACAATATAACATTATTCATCTTAATTGAAGTTTTTTTATTTTGAAAATTATAATCACTAGTCGCTAACCCTTGCAATGCACGAAAAAACTATTAACCTTGGAAAAAAAAAATCCAACAATGAGTAAATAGATATTTTGCTAGTTAATATTTTTTTTTTTTTTAAATTTTGATGAAATATTTAACTTCTATACTTTTCCATAGTTTAGAAGTGTTGTCTAACATTGAACATTATTGAGTTGCAAGTGCATAGTTACCGAAACCTACAAAGTAATTTACAATTCTTAAATTAATAAAGTAAAACTCTCAATAGTTATATATACACACACACTCAAAACTAATATAAACTGTAAATATATAAACAAAGACCATGATATGAGGAAGACACACCAAGTTTCAAATTTGAGTACTGTAGGGTCAGTTTTTGTAGCCCAAACCCAAAAAGGATGGGTTAGAGGCCCAACGAACCCAACACAATGAATTTATAGAGAGTGGGTGAAAGAGCTGGGCTGGATCTGAATTAAACTATGGATGGCTAAATTACGTGAGGCCGAGATAGCATAAAATAATGACAGCGAATGTTTCAGTGAAAGTCCGAAGAGACATCTTATTGAATAAACAGTAATAACAATGTTCAGAGCTACAGTCAAGCCTCTTCCTTTTTTTTTCTCCCTCCCCCTCGATTAGGGATCGACCTTCTTTATATATTACCCTCCTTCCTCATCTCCATCGTCCACCTGTTCCCCCTCTGGGTATACACTTGAGCGCGGGTCAAATCATGCGCCCACTTTAGTTCTTTGTGAGTGGTGGTAGCTAAGGTTTCACTGTTCAGAGGTCCTCTCCACATAAATGCGGCCAGAAAAGCTGTTGCAGCGCATTAAATACGGTGGTAGCAGCTTTTCCTTTAGATATTTCTTCATTCTTATCATCCTCAGGAGTGCCCAGAGCTTGTTTTTGTCACACACATTGCTAGGAAGGGCCCCCGAGCTCCCTGTACATGTATTTAATCAGAACTTCCCGTATCCGAGGAGTAAAGTCTCTTCGGACGACGAATAACCTCCTCGGACTGCATTTCTTGGCCATCTTCGGACCCCGGTCTAAAGGAACGGTGTCCCAGCCCGCTTGAGCTCTTCGGACATAAGAGGCCACAAAGGACAGGGCCCCAGGCCCACCTAGATCTGGGCTTTTACCCCCCACAATAGCCCCTCAAAATTTCTATTTTTCCCTCTCATCCGAGGAGAAAAAATGAGATTTTGACTTGCCGCGGGGTAATTGGCTTGGGAACAGGCGAAGATTCAAATCGGCACGTGCGTAGATGTGAATGTGCGCGTTCCATCATTGCTGCAGTTGTTTTCCGTATTCCCAAAGCGCCACATTAATTACTTCAGGCGGCGTCTTGTCCTTTGCATCCAACGGCGGGTTATTGATTAAACGGACGGGGTTCTTTCTTGGGATTTGGGCGAAATAATTTCTGCCCCTTCCATCGTCCTCATATAAAGGCCCAGCGGTTACCATTTCTCTTTCACCTTGAAGCTCTCATCCTACCCAACAAGATCAAGCATCCCAGCGCTCCGAGTTTTCTCAGTCGCCGCCTCCAATCCGTTTCAGAGTTCTTACGTATCTCCCTACGAAGTCAAAGATCACTCTCTAGCTTTGTGTTTGTAAGTTCTCGTCGCTCCAGGCCATCTGTTTTCTCTTCGGCTATCTTCTGTGTTGAGTTTTCATTTTCCCGTTTAAGAAAGATGGGCAAACTCGAGTACATGGTAGACAGTCCTGCCCAGTTGGAGAAGTTTAGGGCCACCTACCGCATACCCCCAAACGTGGGGGTGAGGTATTGTCCTCCCGAGAAAATACTGACTGATCGGAAAACCGGGGAAGTGGTGATCCCTCTTATTGCTTTCCTGGAGGGAGGAATGACGATTCCTATGGGCCCCATCACCACTAATTACCTCCGGAACCATAGGATTACCCCTTGGCAGTGTGCGCCTAACATGTTTAGGATCCTAGGAGCAATTGAAGACCTTAACCACCACCTAGGACTGGGACTCACTTGGCACGACGTGGTGCACATGTACGAGTTCCACAGCCAACAAGGGGCGGGATATTATTTAAAATCCCGGTCCGACATTGTTCGGCTAATTTCCTGCCTACCCAAGTCCAACAAAGGGCTAAAGGACGACTATGTGATCGTCTCGGGCGCGTGGCATAACGGCCCTCACTGTCCGACCAAGCAGGGAAAGCCAGGTGGGACACTAGTTCTAGGCACTCTAACCGTAGGTTTAGGATCCATTTTTGATTGTGTTGTTGCTTCCAATTTTCTAATCAAACTCTGGTGTGATTTGTAACAGATAAAGTGAATATTACTCCTCGGCTCAGCCTCACCAACGTTGCTGCACTGAACTTTTTATTGCGGTCGGAGATCTTCGTTAGCGAGGACGGGCAACTGCGATCGGCTCCCCTTATCTTAGGGTACAAAGCGAAGCCCAAAGATTTCCAACCGGCGGGTAACGCGATAATTCAGGGAGACTACCGTCTCAACCGCATCGACGTAGCTTGGAAGGGTTTTTTGGCACCGTACGACCTTCCGCCCGTACCACATCCACGCCCTCAGAACATACCGCCTCTCGTCCAACCCCTTCGGCAAGTTCCCCTCGGACAAGAGGTTGAAGGTGAAAGAGTTGGATCCTCTGGTTCATCTCTTGAAGAGCAAATAGACCAGTTCTACTTCGAGAGGGACGCTCCAGGAGAACAAGTGGTAGAGGTCTCGGACGCCGAGGAAGAAATTGACAGGCATTCAAGTGTTCAGCCTGTTGTGACTATTGCCGGCCTTGAAGACTCATCGGACGAAGACATGGACCTAAAAAACTTGATGAAGAAGAGGGTCCAAAAGACCGAGCATAAGGATATTGGGACGTCAAAAGTGGTGTCGTCTCTGCCCCCAGTGCCTATCCAGGTCTCCGATCCAGGGTCGAAGCCCCTCCCAAACCCTCAGAAGAAGAGGCCATACGAGCCTGAGGAGAGGGAGGAAGTCGTGCCCACCAAAACTAATAAACAGCAAAAAGTGATACGAGACCATCGGGGTAAGAGGGCCTCCTCCACCGAGAGCCGAGAGGACCTGGGTGGGGCTGAAGTTCGCCGAGGAGGGGGAACTCGTATTTGGTCACCGAGGCTGGAGCTGGATGGCGCTCCTTTTGCTTGGGACACCTCCCTCCGCAACTATGATGGAGGAAGGGCAGGGTACGTAGCTGAGGCTCTGCAGCAGCCACTCCTCCTCCCCCACGACATGGACTCATATAAGCGCTTCAACCAGAAGGAGCTTTTCCTGTCCCTTAAGAGGGACGTGGCCATGGTAAATATTCACTCTTAATTCAGATTTTATTTGCCATTGGCTTTAATTCACTTCTTCATTTGATGTTGAACACGCTGTCATGCAGATTACTCAGCAAATATACGTAGCCGAGGAATGGAACAAGAAGTCCTACCTCGAAGCTCAGGCAGCAGCGCAGTCTCAATCTGAAGCCGAAAGGTCTCTGGGTCAGCTGAAGGAGGACTATGCTAAATTGTCCGAGCAGCTAAAAGACATGACCAGTCAAAGGAACAGCTTCAAGGCCGGCCTAAAGAACGCCGAGACCCAAGCCGAGGAGCAGCGCAAAAAGCTGCATATGACAGAGATCAACCTGGAGACCGAAAGGGAGATGGTGAAGGGTCTCAGAGATGAACTTAGGAAAGCCAAAGAGCGCGCCCTATCCGCCGAACAGAAGGCTCAACTGGCCAAGGAGTCAATTGAAACTGAAAAGAGGGCAGCGTATCAGTTGGGGGTGGAGGAGACCGGGCAGCAGCTTACCGAACAGTTTGCCATGGTTAGTCGTGATTACTGCGACATAACCTGGCAGAAGGCATTGGACGCAGCTGGGATCCCTTCGGATTCCCCCCTGAGGCTACCGGGGAGCATATATTATGACCCTGAAATTCGAGAGCTCTCAGGTCCTGACCCTCCTGCCCCACAGCTTCCAGAGATCTCAGAGCAAGATTTGGCCAACCAAGCTCCTCCCTCCACCCTTGGTGCCACCAAAGAAGCTGGTCAGCCAGGTGATAAGGATAAACCAACTGACCGGGCAAAGGACAAGGGCAAAGGGTTGGAGGGACAGAAGCCTTCAGATGAGCCCAAGGATCAAGCCCCAGATGCTGCTGCTCGGAAGGGCCAGGCTGCTGATAACGTGGTCCCCTCGGCCAAAGAATAAACAGGATTTTTCTTCTATTATTGTTTATTTATATTTCATTTTACTTTTTTATTTTATTTTTTTATTTTATTTTTTTTTTTTTGTTTACTTTTATTTTTACTATAAGAGATTTGTAAGCTACTCTTTTTCGATCAATGAAGTAATTTTTCTTTTACTTTGATTGTCTAATCTTATATTTCAACGCTGCGAGATTCCAATATCCCTTTATTAGCGTGCATGATTATAGGTGTTACTAAAAATAAGCAGAATGTGTGGGGACTATCAATGAAAAGGCATCATGAGATAGGAATAATTTAGCTAGACTTAGCAGTTTTAATCATGGATCATCATGGAATGATATCTCAGTCGTGGTAGTTGCATTAACTTTAGATTTAAACAGGCATGATTGGGGTGTCATCCAACCTACATCATCTGGTCCGAGGACTACAGGCATGGCAGGTTTTAAGTTTAAACAATTGAAAGAAACCGTAGGGAGTGTTAACTAACCCAAATCATCTGGTCCGAGGACTACAGGCATGATAGGATTTAAGTTTAAACACTTAAGAGAACTGTAAGGGAGTGTTAACTAACCCAAATCATCTGGTCCGAGGACTACAGGCATGATAGGATTTAAGTTTAAACACTTAAGAGAACTGTAAGGGAGTGTTAACTAACCCAAATCATCTGGTCCGAGGACTACAGGCATGATAGGATTTAAGTTTAAACACTTAAGAGAACTGTAAGGGAGTGTTAACTAACCCAAATCATCTGGTCCGAGGACTACAGGCATGATAGGATTTAAGTTTAAACACTTAAGAGAACTGTAAGGGAGTGTTAACTAACCCAAATCATCTGGTCCGAGGACTACAGGCATGATAGGATTTAAGTTTAAACACTTAAGAGAACTGTAAGGGAGTGTTAACTAACCCAAATCATCTGGTCCGAGGACTACAGGCATGATAGGATCTAAGTTTAAACACTTAAGAGAACTGTAAGGGAGTGTTAACTAACCCAAATCATCTAGTCCGAGGACTACAGGCATGATAGGATTTAAGTTTAAACACTTAAGAGAACTGACTATATAACTCGTCGTTAGATAGATTAAAAGGAAAATTCGATTAATAATAATACCTTTTAAGGTTATTTACATTCCAAGGGCGCGGTATCACATGCCCGTCCAAATCTTCAAGGAAGTATGCTCCAATGCCAGCCCCTGAGGTAATGCGATATGGCCCTTCCCAATTAGGTCCTAGTTTTCCCCAAGCTGGGTTCTTCGCAGTGCCGACCACTTTTCTTAACACCAAATCACCGGGGTCCAAGGGTCTGAGCCTTACGTTGGCATTATAACCCTGCCTGAGCTTTTGCTGATAATGCGCCAATCGGACCATTGCATTTTCTCTCCTTTCATCGATTAGGTCCAAACTCCTTTCTAGCTGATCGCTATTGCCCTTCAAGTTGAATGAGCTAGTTTTTGACGTTGGGAATCCAGTTTCTAGAGGTATGACAGCTTCAGCCCCATAGGTCATCGAGAAAGGAGTCTCTCCAGTAGACCTGCGTGGAGTAGTTCTGTAAGCCCAAAGAACATGTGGCAACTCCTCGACCCATTTGCCCTTCACGTCGTCAAGTCTTTTTTTCAGGCCACTCACAATGACCTTATTAACAGCCTCTGCCTGGCCGTTGCCCTGGGGGTACGCTGGGGTAGAATATCTGTTCGCAATTCCCAGCTCGCTGCAATAACTCCTAAATGCTCTACTATCAAACTGGAGGCCATTGTCCGAGATGAGACTGTGCGGGACCCCGAATCTAGTGACTATATTCTTCCACACGAACTTCTGCACATCTACGTCTCGGATGTTCGCCAGAGGTTCTGCTTCGACCCACTTCGTGAAGTAGTCAGTGCCGACTAGCAGATATCTCTTGTTCCCTGCAGCCTTAGGGAACGGTCCCACGATATCCAAGCCCCATTGGGCAAAAGGCCACGGGCTGGTTAGCGGGTTAAGAGTTCCTCCGGGCTGATGAATACGTGGGGCAAATCGTTGGCATTGATCGCATTTTTTGACGTAATTCAGGGCTTCTTCTTGCATGTTGGGCCACCAATAACCCTGAGTGAGAGCACGGTGAGCCAAGGACCTACCCCCAGTATGGCTTCCACAGATTCCTTCGTGTAGTTCTTCTAGTAGTAGCTCGGCCGCTTCAGGAGGTATGCACAGTAAATAGGGCCCCGAGTAGGACCGTTTGTATAACTTCATATCCTCGGATAGCCAGAACCTGGTCGCTTTTCTTCGAATTTTATCAGCCTCCACTTTTTCATCAGGTAAGACCTCTTCTTTTAGAAACTTAATTAAAGGGTCCATCCAACTGAGTCCGGCCCCGACTTGATGTACTTGGATCACTTCTTTTCCGGCATCGGTAGGCTGATACAAATCCTCGACGAGGATAACTCTCGGCAGATCATGTGCCGACGAGGTGGCTAGTGTGGCTAAGGAGTCAGCATGTGCATTGCCACTCCTGGGCACATGTTCCAGGCTAAAAGATTTGAACCTGGTTTGCAAACGTCTGACCCGACACAAGTATCCCTGCATCCTTTCATCTTTCGCTTCAAACTCCCCATGTACTTGACCCACGATTAATCTTGAATCCGAGAACAGCCTTACTTCTGTTCCTCCCATTTTCTGGACCATGCTCATCCCCATCAGCAGAGCTTCGTATTCCGCCTCATTATTTGTTGCCGAGAAGCCCAGCCTTAGTGCTTTCTCGATAATAATTCCTTCGGGAGATAGCAATACTAACCCCACTCCAGAACCCTTTTGATTCGCGGCACCGTCCACGTATGCCTCCCAAAGGGAAGGACCTTGTGGAGAGATCATGCCAACTGATTTTTCATCCATGTCCGGCGTCGGCTTTACTTCTTCTAGTCGGGGCTCCGTGAACTCAGCCACTAAGTCAGCAATCACTTGACCCTTGATCGAAGTGCGTGGCATGTACTTGATATCAAAAGCCCCTAGGATCGTTCCCCATTTAGCGATTCTTCCAGTATAATCCGCACTTCGGAGTATGGCCCTGAGCGGGAGTTGGGTGAGAACAATGACCGTATGGGCTTGGAAGTAATGAGGGAGCTTTCGCGTACCCAGAACTACGGCCAGAATAGCCTTTTCCAAGGGTAAATAACGGATTTCGGCTTCATGCAACGATTTGCTTACACAGTAAACTGGTTTTTGGACACCCCCATCCGCTCGGACCAGCACCAAGCTCACCGCATGAGGGGCTACAGCGATATACGCAAATAAGACTTCATCCGGCTCGGGGCTGGACATAATTGGTGGTCGAGCCAGATAATCCTTCAACTGCTGGAATGCCGTAGCACACTCTTCAGTCCACTCAAACCCTTTCCACTTGTTGATCAAGGAAAAGAAAGGCCGACACCTGTCCGCTGATCGTGAGATAAATCGATTTAGGGCTGCGGTCATCCCCGTCAGTTTCTGAACCTCCTTCGGATTCCGAGGAGCCTGTAGCTCGTTAATGGCCTTTATTTGGTCTGGGTTGACCTCAATTCCTCTGTGAGTCACCATATATCCTAAGAACTTGCCTGATCCCACCCCAAATGAACACTTAGACGCATTCAAGCGCAGCTTGTATTTTCTAAGAACTCTAAAAGTACTTTCAAGATCCTTCACATGCTCAGCCACCTCTTTGCTCTTTACCACCATGTCGTCTATATAGATCTCGATATTTTTGCCTAGCTGTGATTCAAACATCCTCGTCATCATCCTTTGGTATGTGGAACCCGCATTTTTTAAGCCGAATGGCATCACCTTGTAATGGTAATTTCCAACGGGGGTTACGAAAGCGGTCTTCTCTTGATCATCCAGGGCTAAAGGTATCTGATGATAGCCTTGAAAGGCATCCAAGAAGCTCATCCGCGGGTGTCCGACAGTGGCGTCCACGAGCCGATCGATTTTTGGCATAGGAAACGGATCTTTAGGGCACGCCCTGTTTAGATCAGTGAAATCCACGCATACTCGCCATTTCCCGTTCTTCTTCTTCACTACCACAGTATTTGCCAACCACTCTGGGTAAAAAATCTCTTTAATAGCTCCAGCTTGCTTGAGCTTTGCCACTTCTTCCCTGACTGCCTCAGCATGTTCTTTGGATGGACGACGAGGAGGCTGCTTCTTGGGTGTGACCGTGGGATTTACTTTCAAATAGTGGCATATGAATTCTGGATCCACCCCCGGGGCTTCATAAGCGTTCCAGGCGAATACGTCAAGGTTTTCCTTAAGAATTTTCAGTAACCCTTCCTTTTCCTGTAAAGGCAAATTGGATCCGACCTGAAAGAATTTTTCAGGATCATCCCCAATGACAACTTTTGTTAAGTCCTCGCACTCTGCACCCTTATCCATATCTTTAGTGGGCAATAACCCCCGCTTTCGTTGCTATAAGTTCTCTTCGGTTTTTGCTGACTTTGCTTCTGGCTCGTGTTGAATGGCAGCCACCAAGCATTGTCTAGCCGTGAGTTGGTCCCCGCGGATTTCGCAAACCTGGCCTTCTGATGGATATTTGATTTTCTGATGTAAGGTGGAAGAGACTGCCCCCAGAGCGTGAAGCCAAGGCCTGGCTACAATTGCTGTATATGGAGAAAATACGTCTACCACTATGAAGTCTACTTCCACTATCTCAGAACCCGTCTGTACAGGTAAGCGTATTTGGCCCTTAGGAATCACGGCCCTTCCTTCAAAACTGATCAATGGAGAACCATACGGCGTTAGATCACTGGGTTTGAGGTTCAGCCCCCTGTAAAGATCGGGGTACATAATTTCTGCAGCACTGCCTTGGTCGACCATCACCCGCTTTACATCGTATCCTCCGATTCTGAGAGTTATGACCAGCGCATCATCGTGCGGCTGGATAGTCCCCACCGTGTCAGCGTCCGAGAACCCTAAAACTGGACGTCCGTCCGCTTTGCTTCTCTTCGGACCCTGGCCAAGGTCCCCCGCAGGCAGCCGGTCGACTGACATGACCTTAGATGGCCAGGATCCCGTTCTTCCTGGTGCTGCAAAGATGACGTTGATGGTTCCCAGAGGGGGTTTTAAAGGATCTTCCCCCCTAGGCTCCGTGCTAACCTGGCCCCCTCGACCACTAGAGTGATGCAAGAGGTGCCTCAATTTCCCTTCACCGACCAACTGATCCAAATGATCCCACAAACTCCGGCAGTCTTCGGTCGTGTGTCCATGATCCTGGTGATACTGGCAATAGAGGTTGCGATTGCGTCTATCTGGATTCCCTACCATTTTATTCGGCCACTTGAAGAATGGCTCATTCCTGACCTTTTCTAAAACTTGGTGGACTGGATCCCTAAATACTGTGTTGACTGCCTGGGGATTGGCTGATCCTGCCTGCGCAGGAAAATCCCTCCTCGGTTTATTATTATGGTACCTATCCGACCTAAAGTCCCTCCTGTCTTGGGGGATAACCTTGTCCTTGCCTTTTCCTTGCTGCTGATCTTCTTCGACCCTCTTATACTTCTCAATGCGATCCATTAGCTGACGCATGCTAGTAACAGGTTTGCCAGACAAAGATGTCCTTAGACCATGGTCGGTAGGAAGACCGAGCTTGAATGTTTCCAGGGCCATTGCGTCAAAATTGCCCTCCATGTCGTTAAACATCTCCCAATATCTATCCGAGTAGACCTTCAGGGTTTCCCCTTCCTGCATGCTTAGAGACAGCAGCGACGACAAAGGTCGGGCCACCCTTCGGCAGGTAACAAAGCGCGAACCAAAGGCTTGGGTGAGCTCTTTAAAGGAGCTGATGGAATTTGGGGTTAGTCCATCGAACCATCTCATCGCCACTGGTCCAAGACTGGAGGGGAAAACCTTGCACATCAGTGCCTCATCCCTGGAGTAGACAGCCATCTTTTGGTTGAAATGACTTACGTGTTCCACAGGATCCGTCCTACCATTATAGACGATGAATGTCGGTTGGTTAAAACGCCGAGGAAGTTTCGCCTCTTCTATCCTACGCGTGAAGGGTGATCTAGAAATCTGATTCAAAGCCCTGCTCATGGCGTCATTTCCCATGTCTTCTTGTAATGGAATTCTGTGTTGCCCCTTACGGTGGGCTTCTTGTTCATAGGAGTAAGATTCGCTGTCTGGTGTCCAGGACTTAGGTTGGTAAGTAACATCTGGCGCGTCGTCGAGGTCCTCGTCGGAGTACGAGGAAGCCCTTTTCCTCTTTGCATGGCGTAACTCCCTCTTTAGTTTCTCAACTTCCCGCTGCAGGTTCCGATTCTTTTCTGCATGGGATATGTAACTCCCACCATGTGATCGATTCTGATCACAGGGCACAGTATGTACACTGCCCTCCTGATCTTGTCTCCTCTCCAAGTTGAAAAAAGGGTCAACGTGTTGAGATGCCCTAGACTCTGCTTCTTGCTGATTCGGTTCAGCCATCACCTACTGCTGTTTTCTCCCCTGCACAAGCTCTTCCCACAGACGGCGCCAATTGTAGGGTCAGTTTTTGTAGCCCAAACCCAAAAAGGATGGGTTAGAGGCCCAACGAACCCAACACAATGAATTTATAGAGAGTGGGTGAAAGAGCTGGGCTGGATCTGAATTAAACTATGGATGGCTAAATTACGTGAGGCCGAGATAGCATAAAATAATGACAGCGAATGTTTCAGTGAAAGTCCGAAGAGACATCTTATTGAATAAACAGTAATAACAATGTTCAGAGCTACAGTCAAGCCTCTTCCTTTCTTTTTTCTCCTCCCTCCTCTCGATTAGGGATCGACCTTCTTTATATATTACCCTCCTTCCTCATCTCCATCGTCCACCTGTTCCCCCTCTGGGTATACACTTGAGCGCGGGTCAAATCATGCGCCCACTTTAGTTCCTTGTGAGTGGTGGTAGCTAAGGTTTCACTGTTCAGAGGTCCTCTCCACATAAATGCGGCCAGAAAAGCTGTTGCAGCGCATTAAATACGGTGGTAGCAGCTTTTCCTTTAGATATTTCTTCATTCTTATCATCCTCAGGAGTGCCCAGAGCTTGTTTTTGTCACACACATTGCTAGGAAGGGCCCCCGAGCTCCCTGTACATGTATTTAATCAGAACTTCCCGTATCCGAGGAGTAAAGTCTCTTCGGACGACGAATAACCTCCTCGGACTGCATTTCTTGGCCATCTTCGGACCCCGGTCTAGAGGAACGGTGTCCCAGCCCGCTTGAGCTCTTCGGACATAAGAGGCCACAAAGGACAGGGCCCCAGGCCCACCTAGATCTGGGCTTTTACCCCCCACAATGGGTATAAGTGTGTGGTGGACAAAATGCAAGAGAAAAAAAAAAAGAAAAAAGAGGAAAGGTATGGATGAAAGAAAAGGCCAAGAATAAGAAATCACCATTTAAAAATAATACCACAATATTTTTTACAATATTTTCACAATAAATTTTAAGTAATTAGCTAATATTAGTGAGTAAAAATATAATTTCAGTAGTGGGTTTAAATTAGAATTAGTAATAACTTTCCATATAAGATTTTGTTATGATTCTTGTGAAAGTATTATAAAAAATATTGTGGATGTAACATTTTTTATTGAAAAATATAATTGTTTAGAATGAATAGAAAAAGAAAAAATAAAGATTAAAAAAGTGGGTAGGCAAAAGGTAAATGTTACTGTTGATTGTCCAAACAGTACAAAAATTTGCCTAACCTGCTGGAGATGCTTTTATATATATATATATATATATATATATATTGTCCTTTTGGGAATTTACAACTCAAAATTCTATTTTTATAAGTTCTAGCCAAACACTTAATTTTTTCAAAAAATACTTTTTAACAACTTTTACCAAATACTCAGTTTTTTGAAAAAACACTTTTTTATACTGCACTTTTTGAAAACTCCACTTTTTAAAAAAGCCCAACTTCAAAAAGCTGAACCAAACTCACCCTTAATTTTAATCCTTGAGCCCGTTTGGTAGCAACATTTAAATCACAGTTTCCAGAATTTAAGTGTTGAAAACAGTGGGGCCCAAAAACAACCCTGTTTGGTAACAACATTTTGTAATAAGGGCACATTTGGTACACTGTAATGATTATTACATAAGAATAGGAATAAGTATTATAAGGAATACATTAAGTTGGAATGTAATAAGTATTATTATTCATTAATTTGATGACCATTTAGGAATAAAATCCTGAATATGCATCCATAATTTAGTAGAGTATAAAAAGAAGGTGTAATTAAATCATTTTTAAGTCAAATTTCCTAAAATACACTTATTTTAGAGTATTCAAAATAGAGCTAATAATTAACAAGAAGGAAAATTTATTTTCTTTTCTATTGAAGATGTGATAACTAATGGCTTTTTAAAAAAAAATTATTACATAAAGTGAAGGAATAGATATTCAGTACTTTTGATAAGGAATAGTTATTCCTCATTTTGAAGAATCGCTATTAATAAAGAATAACTATTCATTGTAATAAAAACATAACCAAATAATTGAATAGTTATGCCATAAGAATATCTATTACATTACAATATCTATTACAGTCTACCAAACATGCCCTAAGTGTTTAAATTACAGTTTTTAATCTTGAAAGTTCAAACATTATATTTTTTTTTGAAACATTCGAACATAGGGGGTGTTTGGTTTGTATTTTCAAATAATCATTTTCAATTTTTAAATAACATTACATGTATTTTCATACACTTTTCCACCCACATATATTTCTACAAATGTTTTCAAATAATAATTTTCAGTTTTTAAACACATATACCAAATGGTCTCTTAGTGGCATCATTGTAATCAGCTTGAAGACTTAGGACCCAACATCATACTTGACATGACTAAACACCAACAACTCTTTCTCCCTCTTTCATAAAATCATCTCTCTCTCTCTCTCTCTCTCTCTCTCTCTATTCATTGGGCTCTCTCTCTCTTACCTACAAACACAAACTCAAATCTCTCTCTCTCTTGGGGTGAGTTCACTCGAACAGGTTTGTGGTGAACTTGGAAGCTTTGATGAGGAAATGGTCTGATGGTGAGCAAGGAAAGACAGGTACAATGGTGGTGGTGGCGTTGTCACTCATCGACAAGAACTTCCGCTTGAGAGTAGAGTTCTAGTGGTTCTTGGTCGCATTGTCCGCACGGCCATTGAGGAGCGTAGCTATGGTGGCCCACTTGTTACCGTACTTAGCGTGAGCCTGAACGATGAGGTTGTCCTCCTTTGCCGACAGCTGATCACACCTTTGGGGTTGGCAGGACTTACCGGACTGACTGAAAATCGCTTCGCTTATCACCGACCAATTCTGAGCACCGTGCCTTTGCACCAATTTCCTCAACATCTCATCCTTCTCGGCCCCTTGACCCGATCCAAATATCTGTGTCACTTCCATCAGAAAAACCCTAACCATAATTCACAAAAATAATTTTGATTTTGAGAGAGAGAGAGAGCTTGTTATTGAAAAGAGAGGGGAATAGGTATATAATGGGAGGGGGTTTGCAGTTTGAGGATGATTAGGAATGATTGGGTACAGTGTTTTTTTAGTTGTTGAGGTGTGGGTTGTGAAAATTTGACATGAGTACAGTTGTGAGTTTGAGGTTGCAAAAATTTGACAACTTTGTGTGGGTTTGGAATTTGGGGAATTTGGGGACAGTTTTTTGGTTGCTGTTCTAGTGTGGGTTTTGATTTGTTTTGGGTTAATTCCAAATGGGTTTGCAAGAATATTGTAGGATGCTTCAAAGGTAGTTGGCTATAACACCAACTATGAATACAATCGAGTGACCATGATTTTGACAAATTTGTAGAGCTTCTGCACATGTCATGTTGATATGTTTATTTGGTTTTTATTTAGCCACCTATAACATGGAGAGAAATAATGTATGGGAGTTTGGACTCTTCAAGTTAATTGGTTTGGATTCTTCAAGTTTGGAAGAGTAGAAAAGGAGATGAGAAGAGCAAAGAGGTTTCTAGGGCGAAAAGGAAGCAGAGAAAGGGAGATCTGTTGTTTTACGTGGGACTTTTCTCTCTCATTAAATTAAAATATAAGTCAATTCACTGTTCTTGTCAAAACGTTACAATTATTTTTTAAAAACACATTCTCAAACCAAACAACCAATTATATCTCTTCAGTTTTAAAAGAATGTTATAAAAACATGCTACCAACCACATTTTTTGTATTTTGAATACTCGACATATTTTTAGAATACTTCTTAAATCAAAATTTTCACATTATTTGAAAACCAAAACCACAATACTCCTACCAAACAGGCTCTTAGTTATTGTTATGAGCATCTACTTATTTGTAAAGATGTAGCATTTTACTCATTAATTTTTTTTATTTTTATGGTAATATTGTGCATGTGCAATGATTTGAGGAGTTATAACGATAAACTATTTAAGGTGGGTGTCATATATCTTTCCACCTTGTAACTTAATTTTTAAACTCAACTTATGGAGGTAAATTAGTTTTTAGTTTGTACTTTTCCATTATGAAATCTTTATTTTAATTTTATCTTTTAGATTATATTTAAGACCATAGTCATGTATTTCTTTTCGTATTTCAAATTTAATATATCGAAGAAACCTAATAAAGTTTGAGGTTTTTCTTAATTTTCCTTAATAGTTTATTAAGTGGTGATTTCATATAAATCTCTTAATTAGGGTAGACTATTCATAATGTATTCTCCACCTAGGGAGTCATTGCTAGGGGTAGACACAGAGCTAGGACTTAGAGTTAGGGGAGGGGGGCGGGTTTGTTTATTGGCTATGTGCGCTCTGACCTTTGGCTCTACTACTACTTAGCTATTTGAGGAATTTCTTTTTTGGGTGTGTGTGACTTTGATATTGCTATTGGGTAAGGACAAAATAATTTTATTTAAAATTTTTTAAAGTGCTAGGTTTTTTGTGTTGGGTAAAATTTGTTAATTGGGCTTATTTTGTTTTAGATTTACTATTAATAATTTTTGTTGTGGTGCTAATTTTTTGGGCTTGTATATTTTGTTCTAGATTTTAGATTTATTGACTTTTTTTATGGTCTTTATGAGGAGAAATGCTAGAGTTACAAGGTCATTGCCCCCCACGTCAAAGCTTGCCTCCATCCTTGGCTAGGGGGCCCAAAACTCATTTGTAGGAAAGGGTGTGTAGCAAACCCACTAACCTGCCAAAATCGACCTGATCTAGTCTAACCCATGGGGTTGGGTGATTTTTATTTGTTGGTGGGTTAGGTTATAATTTTTTTTTTTTTTTTTTAACAATGGGTCGGGTTGGTTTTGGGTCATAAGATTCACAAATCAACCTAAATTGACCTGACCCACCTATATTTAATATATATTTAAAATTTAAAAAATATATTATACAATTCTTTTAAAAACTTTTTTGCCCCCCTTCCTAAATAAAACCCAAACCCTAAATTCTTCTCATATAGGTTGTGTTTGTTTGGTGTTATGCTCATGATTATTTGGTTATAAATTTGCTTTATTTGTAGTAGTGTTGTTTCAATGTTCAGTTTAATAATAATAATAATAATAGTAATTAAAAAAAAAATGTCAAACCCATGGGTCCAACTTGTGGACACCTGACCCGTCCTGATCCATAGGTTGGGTTGGACCCATGTGATGAGTGGGGTTGGGTTGGATTTATTTTAACCCACCATGATAGGTTGAGTTGAAAAAACTCTTCAACCCGACCTAACCTGACCCATCCACATTCCTATTTGCAGGCCTATTTGGCCTAAAGGGCACCAATGTTGGCAACTAATCAAAGTGAAACCCTAACCCTAGCTAGTATTTTGTCATAGGCTATAATTGGTATTATTTATGGGATCTTATTAACAGTAGCACTTGGATAAATTATTAATAAACTATTTTAAGAAAATTTTGATACTATTTTTATGAAAATATAAAAAGTTGTTAAAATAAATAATTTTTTTCCACAAAAAATTCTAAAAATATTTTCTATATAAATGCTGTTAGAGTATTTGTTAATTTTTCTCTTATTTATGCGGGAAAAAATGCATTTTTTATTTATCCTCTATGTACAGCAGCTAATCACCCTAGAGTTCCAAATCCTTGTAGCCTCTCACTTTCTACTATACTGTTCTTCTAGGGTACCATCGATCTCAGACTAGACATTGAGATTTGGTCTATATATGGATACGGACAAACGAGCGTTCTATCTTTGTAGTCCAGTTCACCGACAGTCGATCTATCAAAGTCATGAGGTCTTCTTAAGAAACCATAGGACAGGTGGGAATGAGGTCTGATTGGATCGTTCTTTCGTTGCATGCATGATCCATACCTCGCTATTTGCAAGGAAAAGTTGAGATATAAACTTTCAACTTGTCTAGACTTTGATCTAAAACATTACTACTTTTACGTGCAATTGCTTACTAGTGGACAAAATACAAACTTTTCATGGCAAAAGATTTGTAGCTATACTAGCTCTTACCAGACCGACTGAATTGTACAGAGTTACAGACCCAGAAAAGGCAATTATTTAAATTACGAAACAGGGATGCTTGATGCCTCTTGAAACTTATCTTAGAGGCTGACAGACTCGGGAACACGCAAGCTGAACCCATATATAGACTCGCATGCTGTATATCCTCGGTTTGGCATAGCATTTCGATACTGCAATTTTAAAAAGGGTGCGGTTAATGTGTGCCCTTAGGGCACACATTAAACTTTCTATTTTTAGAAACATTTTCTCGAGAATTGAAAAAGCTGTCGTTACTTTTTCAAATCTCGAGAAATTTTTTTCCAAAAATAGAAATTAATGTGTGCCCTAAGGGCACACATTAATAAAATCCTTTTAAAAAATATAAAACTTTTTTTAAAGGTAAAACATAAGTCTTTATAATTTTTATTTTCATGTATAACTTATTCAATAGCTCATTAAAAAAAAAAAAAAAAAAAACTGATAAATAAGTTATAACAGTATGTATCTTTAGCTACATGAAAATACGATATTATATAATTGAATCTGATTTTTATGGATAAGTTTATTGAATAAAATTTTTATACTTACTTATCATATATAATTTGTTTTTATCATTAGGATTAAGGTTTGGTTGGTTTTGTTGTAATCTCTCTTGTACCTCGATTAATATGTAGCATCCATGATTGTGATTTTCATGTTTGCACTATTGGGATTTTTAAATTATTATTTAGGAAAAAATGCCAATTGCATTCTCTAAGTTTTACCAAAATATATTTTACGCATCTAACTTTACTTTTATCCAATTGAGTTCTCCAAATTTGAAGTTTTTTCAATAAAGACATGTCCGTCAATTTTCATTAAATGTTGTTGTTAAATGTATAAATTTTTTTCTTCAGATTTTTAATTAAAAATCTAATTAATTATTGAAAAAAAATTCATAATTTTTTTTTTAATTAATGGAAGTTGAGGGAGAGTCCGTAATTAAATAAATTTAAAATTTAGAGAATTCAATTAAATGAAAGTAAAGTTAGACAACTAAAATACATTTTGGTCAAAATCGAGGATGTACTTTGCATTTTTGCCTGTTATTTATTTATAATATTACTGGTATTTTCCTTTCCTAGCCATGTATTCTTTTATTTTTTATTTTTTTAGAAAGTGATATAAGAAATAATCTAGTCTTTCTTTTAAAAGAACAACAATAAATTGGGTTTGAGACAGAAGGAAAATTTTCATTAATCTTAAAGTCATCTAAACCTTCTTCTTTTGTTTATTTACGCTCAACTTTTGTTTTGTTTTGTTTTTTTTTTTAAATTCTTCTTATACATTGAAGACGTGATTCAAGAATTTTACTGTGAAAATATAATATGTTATAATTATATAGTTGTTTTCTTTCACTCATATAATTATCTAATTTAATTCATTAATCCAAATAATGAATATAAAGATGTGAATATCTATTCAATTAACCAGTCTAAAAATATAAAATCTAAAACCATATTAATTTTTAGAAACATTATTCCAATCGGATTTGAAAATGCAAGCTGAACCCATCCATTTAATTTATTGTACTTAGGTAGACTTTACCTATCAATATTATTACTCAATATTAAAATCTAAAATACTACATATTCACATTTAAACATTAATTTTGAATGTTGTAAGCACTATATTTAATCAAAACATAACTTGACCAATGTTAATAATTCGATTTATATAAATTTTTATTGAACACTGTGTTTACAGAGTCCATAAAAAGGGTATAATATACTAAACCAAAAAACAACATCCAACTTATTTATATATTAGAATCTATGAAAAATGTTGTTTACGTATACCCCTACAATGACTTACCACCATTTTTAATGAATTATTCAAGAGTTAAACCTAGAAGTTATTTAATCAAGATTCAAATCATAAGATTTTCATGGTTGAATATATTCAAATCAATAAAAAAAGCAGCCCACTTACATAGAGACAATGATTTGTTCAATTAGTGAAAACCCAAAACGGTTAAACATTCTAGGGACAAAGCCTAATTCAACAAGTCTACTATTGATTTACCGTTGCTGCCGTACATACATTACTTACACTACTTCCCGTGCATATAGTTAAACTAGGTACTCGAGCTCCTTACTTTTGGTAGCAACTGTAAACTCTTACCTTGTGCCTTCAATATTACTTGTTACTATAAGTCAATCTAGTGATCACAAACTATTCTCTTAGTCACCCCTAGGCATCTTAAAGATTTCATATAGTTTATATAGTTTCAAGTTTTTGATCAAATGTATAGATACAAAATAGAAGTATTTTCTTATGAAAGCTCTCTTTTGTACCCGCGAGATGGAGTTAGGAAGAAATTGAAAATAAGATATGTTTAGCTCTAATATAGCCTCCTTTCTTACCTCTAAATGTCTTGCATAAGGTGCTTTATATAGGCATACAAGGTAGGGTAAAATCTGAGACCAAACCATTTTTCTAATAAAAATCAAATTTTTTCATGCAGCAATTTTGCTCGACCAAAATTTATTCTCGCTTGCGCAAGAATATTCTTGGATTTAGCATAATTGTGTCATCTTCAAATGACTCTATCTCATTTATTTCAAATCTAAAGTAAGTCAAATTTGTGATTGTTTTGAAACCTCAAATGTATACTTTACAATGATGAGTTTTACTAAGAAATTTATTTTGGTGGAAAAAATAATATGGGCAAAGGAGTATTAACTCTTTATTTAGAGAATATAGAAACTTTGTTGTCATAGAATAATTTTTGACCTAGATTCAACTTAATCTACTTTTACAACGATAAAATTTACTAATTATAAACTTGAAATGTGTTAACACTAAAAAAACCTAAGCTAACTCCCATGGATAAGAATGAGTGAAAGAATATAATGGTGGGATAGATTTAAAGTATTAAGAAAAATTATTAGTATTAAGAAAAATTAAGTAACTAACTTATTTAGTCACATTTCAAGACGTAAAACCCAAACTCATTCAAAACCCTACCAGGTTTAGTCATTAACGGGAAATATATAAGAAGGATGTCTAATGTCCATCGGGTTTTAGAACCCTGCAAAGAGACATTTGGAATTTTTAAAAAAGTTCTTTCTAGTTGAACTACGTACGACGCTACAAAGTAGAAGACCTATTTGGAAACAGTAGAAAACTCAATTTGGAAACAGTATCAGTGACGCCCCTTTTCAATATAGGGCTAAAAGAGAGGTAAAGGGAAGGTACAAATTTTAGGTACATGAAAGGAGCTATTATCGAGGAGAACCATGAGAGGTTCCTTTCGGGACAAGAAAGAGAAAGCAGGAAAAAGCTTATTACTGACTCCCTAACTTTTACTATAATCGTTCACACAGTTTGAAAACTATTTACTTAGCTAAAATTAAAAATATTTTGTTAAAAATACTGTGAATAAAATTAAAAAGAAGTTGAAATGATCTAATGAGATTCATAAATAATACCAAAAAATGAAATAAAACCTTTGAAGAGTAGTAAAAATAAGCTAAACACAAAAAAACCATTGACTTTTTCAGCTTTTCTCAAAAGCAACTTGATTCTCTTCCAAGCCCAGGGTTACTACTTACTATACTTGCTATAAAATTAACCTCATTTGGGAAAGGGAGTGAGTGAGAAATAGAAAGGTGGATCAAAGACTTAGCCAAAAGAAAAAAGATGGAGGATCAGAGGGCAGAGAATGGTAGTATTAGGGTCCTAGAGAACGCTGGTGTAGATCAAGAAGAAGATGGAGAGCTTTTTAAGAGGATGATCACAGGCCATCCTTTGTATGGGTTGTTGATTGAGACTCACTTGAAATGTTTGAAGGTATTTATATCTCCCTATTCTTGCTTTTTTTTCTTTTTCTTTTTTTAAGGATTTTTTTTTTTTTTTTTATTGTCTGGAGTCTCTCCATTTCATGTTTTTAATTTAGATTTTTTTTAATGTAAGACTATAAATTATGATAAAATTTAAAATATTAAAAAACGTAAGAGTGGTAATTTGTACACTTTAAAATTTATAAAATTTTATCTAAACTATGAAATAGACTAAATTTCCATAACTTGATACGAAGATCCATGCGGTGTAATTAGGAGAAATTGCGGCCTATGGGGCCGGGACCAAGGTAATTGACAGGACAATCTGGAAAATCCTTTCTTCCCTTTACCTAGACTGAAGTGGAAAGAGCCTCAAAATATGCCGCACTTGAGAGGAATGTCCGAAATGTACTTTCTTACCTATAGATTATAGACTACTTCCTACTTGGAAAACACTAGTCTCTAATAGCAAAACAAGAAAAGAAAAAAGCACCATATATATCATTCATGGCGTAATACCTAGATGCCAGTCATTTTTGTCCTTTCCTTCCCAATTATACACTAACTAATAATAATATGTGTGTGTGACTTTATTCTTGTATTTGTTAGGTCAAGCTTATATCTTACCTTCCCCCCTTTTGGCAAGGGGAAAAAAAAAAAGAAAAAAGAAAATTCACTTCTGTGAATAATTGTTATAGACTTTGTACTTTTCGATTAGTTATTAATTTCCTTTTCAACATTGACATTTAACTCTAGCTAGCTTCTTGTAATAGAAAAATGACATTGCAATATACAAATGCTTTATTTTACTCTTTATCAGTCAGAAAATTGTAAAAAAGACGGGCCAAAATAATAATGGTTAGATGGATATTTTATGTTATGTTTTTCCTCTTAAAAAAAAAAGGGCATGTCATGTTAGGTCAACAGGTCCACAAGCTGATGGTTTAATGGTTTTAAAATTCAAATCGAATCGTACGGTCCACTTAGGTAATCATGAACCATAGGTCAGCAAGTCCATGAGCTGATAATTTAATAGTTTTAAAATTTGGATTGGATCGTACGGTCCATTTAGGTAATCGTGAACCATTCATTAAAGAGGTAATCTAATTCCAAAATCAGGCTTAGGTAAAAAAAATCAGTAAACTGTACAAATCGAGGTCGAATCATCTAGATTTGAGAACCACGGATGGTTATTAGAGCTTAAAATAAAAAAAAATAAAAAAAAAAACTTGTGCTTGGCTTAAAGTTACACCTTATGGCCATTGTTGAAAGTTTGAAACTTCAACCACTTCTTCTTCTTCTTCTTCTCTCTCTCTCTCTCTCTCTCTCTCTCTCTCTCTCTCATTGTTTCTACTTTTTTTTTTCTTCTTCTTCTTCTTCTTTTCTCTCTATGTCATTGCTTCTTACTTTCTTTGAATTTTTCTTCTCTCTCTCTGGTTTGCTCAATGTTCTACTGTCAGAGCATTCTTATCAAGGGTGTCAAATGCTATAAATGCTATTTTTTAACATCAAATTAAAAAAAAAAAAATCCTCCATCAAAGATGCTAGATGCTATTAATTTTGACATCTAGCTACAGTGGGCTGCTATCTTTAGCAGCCCACTGTAGCAAGATTTAAAAAAAAAAAATTATTTGTTTAATGAAACATGTGTGCCACTTTTCCACTTTTCCTCACATGCTCCACCTTTTTAGCCTTTTCGCGCCTATCTGTTTCTTGTTTTCCTTCATTTTTTTTTTTTTTTTGGTTCTCTCTTCTCCCACGCCTATGCCTCTGCCTTCTTTCTAGTTCTTTTTTTTTTTTTTTCTTCGTTCTCCCTCAACCCAAGTCGCTGCTTCCCTTCCCTCAACCCACGCCACCAAACTCATCTGCGCTCCCCTACTCCCTCTGACCGAACCCACCATCACAAGCCTTATCCCATGCTATCACCCCCACTGCTAAGCCTTCTCTTCCCACGCTTGACCCAGCCAAGCCTTCTTCCCACGCTTGACCCAGCCAACCCATGCCTGACCGACACTAACCCATGCCGCCAAACCTTCTCCCATGCCACCAAGCCTTCTTCCCACACCTAACCCACGCCAGACCCACGCTGCCAAGCCTTCTTCCATGCTGCCTAACCTTCTCTCATGCCTTGGGTTCTGATTTGCAATTTGTGGGTTTGTACAGGGGTTCTGATTTAGGCATATTTTGGTGGGTTTGTGATTTGGTTTTGGATGGGTATGGTTTGTGGTGGACTGGTGGTGGTGGGTATTTGTTTGATGGGTTTTTGCGGTGGATTGGTGGTGGTTGGTGGTGGGTGGGTATGAGTTTTATGGTTTGATTTTGGGTTTGTGATTTGATTTTGAGTTTGTTTTTGTTTGTGATTTTGGTGGTTGAGGGTGGGCGGTGGTGGCTAGTAGTAATGGGTGTGGGCAGTAACAGTGAGGTGGGTTTTGCAATGGATTTGAGAGAAAACAGATACACAGAGAAAGAGAGAGGAAGAGATAGATTGAGAATAAAAAAGAATAAAAAAATAATAAAGAGATAATATTTTTGAAAGTTCAATTAGTGTGAAAAACACTAATGAATGTTTAGACCCCCAATTTCAAATTTAACCAATACAAGCTTATACCCAACAATAGATGTGCAGAATAATAGGTACAAGTAAAAACCTAAATAAATAAACAACTCTACACCATAATTAATCACAACATAGCAGCAATTAAAAGGCAAGAGTAAGGGTTAGAGAGATGCAAACACAAAGATAAGACTAGCATGAGTTATCGAAGAGGAAACCGAAGAACTCGGCAAAAAACCTCTCTATTGTCCTCCAGGCAGTAAAATGATCAACTAGAGAATAAAGTTAGAGTACACAAATAACAAAAAACCTTCCAAGCCTAGTCTACCCAATGTACTTAAGCCCTCCAAACTCCTGCTATCAACTAGTTAAGCCTAACTGTGCTTCTCTAGCTTTTCGAATCCTGCAATAAGCTTTATATTGCATCCGCCATTCTTGGCATCTTCCAATACTTCTCAAGCTTTAAAAACACTCTCAACACTTTGAATGGGTATGGGTAGTGCTAGGGTACAAATCTCCTCTGAATGGGTATAACAATGGGAGAGGGAATGAGAAGTGACTACTAAGATTTCTCTCTAAGAATGAGTAACTCTCTCTCAAATAGGGTGGGTGTGTTGTAGAAACCTCTTTTAGGGTTTTTCTCTCAATAGGCTCCTTACATTTTTTGTGAGTAATGAGGGTATATATAGTATGTGTGAGGAGAATACGAAAGGTCATTTGTTTCTGCAAAACAGGGGAAACTTGCGGCTCACTCGCAACTAGTTCAAATGGCGACCTGAGTCGCGAGTTAGCCAATTGAAAGACTGTACTCTCTAGACAGTTGGCTTGACTCTTCACCTTACTGCATATGCTTCTCATGTGACTTTTAGCTGTCTTAATCAAATCTCCACCACTTAAAACTAAACCCAATACAAATAAATCCCACAAAAATACAAGGAAATAAATTAATGAAATTACAACATCTTTTTGTCATGGAATAAACCAATACAAATTTTATGAGAAAAATCATAACTTAACAATTTTTTATGAAGTGATAAAAAATACAAAATTTTTGATGTAGAATATATTATAAAGTGGTATGTTAAAGTAAATAAAGTAAAATTTTGAGATGTTAAAAACTAAAATATTTACATTCTTTGACGAGAATGCCCCCTCAGCCAGTTAACATTTTCTAGAGCTCTGATTTACCGTGAGCCACGTAACACTATCTTGAACTTTGATTTTGTACCATTTGTTTCAAATGAGTGGTCACCAATGCTCCTAGGTTTCCAGCTGCTCCTACCTTTCTAGTTTTTACTATTACTTTATTCTTAAAAATTCATGGGAAATGTGGAACTGTGGATCTCTCTTGACATTTTATTGTGACTCACAAAAAAGTTGAGTGGGCGAACAAACCAATGTCCACCACTGATGAACCTTTCATTTAGAGAAAACATTAGGTTAGGCTGTGGCGTAAAACACTTGTTTTATGCCATCCAATAGCCTTTTGCCACATCACCCATCACTTAAAAACAGAACGATTTAAAAAAAAAAAAAATCACGCTGTTTTTCTTTCCTCTTTCTCTAGACTTTTCCTTTCCTCTGTATCTTCCTATCTCTCTCTCTCTCGCTCTCTCTGTATGCAAGCCATCCATGGCGTCCGATCTGGAAATTAAGGCCAAGGAGGCCTACATCGACGACCACTTCGAGCTTGCGGCAGAGCTCTACTTCTAGGCCATCAAGAAAAACCCTGAAAGCGCTGAGCTCTTCGCTGAACGCGCCCAAGCCAACATCAAACTCAACCGCTTCACTGGTTTTTTAGCCTTCCTTTCCTACCCTTTTTGAGTTTTTCTCTTTCTTTTCTCTTTTGGGTACTGAAAAAAATTGTGGGTCTTTATTGATTTGATTGTTTTTTTTTTTTTTGGTTGCTGAGAAAACATGAGGAAAAGAAAATTGAAGATGTGGGTGGGAAATAAGTGAAGAATTTTAAGTCTAGTTTGTTGAATTGTTATGTTTTTTTAGTATTATTATTGTTGTTGTTGTTGTTGTTGTTACTGTTGTTGGGTTTTACCCCATCCTCTTGAGTAAAACTAGAAAAAGATATGATTTTCTTCTTCTTTTTCTTTTTCGTTTTTGTTTTTTCGGTTTCTTGGCAACCAAACATACTTTAGAGTGTTTCGTGGTCACAATAGAGGACATGGCATGGTGAAGCAGAGGAAAACGGTGAGAGTGTTTTTTTTTTTTTGGAAATCATTTTGTTTCTCTTTCTCTGTTAGGGATTTAAGTGATGGGTGACATGGCGAAGGGCTATCGGATGGCGTAAAACCAGTGTTTTACGCCACAACCTAACCTAATGTTTTCTCTTTCATTTATGTTATTTTTTATGAGAAATATATAAGGCTGTATATGAATCAAGTCAATCATGAACAATTTTGGCTCAATTCGATAAAAATTTGTTCATATTTTTTTATTATTATAAATAAACCAAGTTTGATCTTTAGTTTTAGGTTCATTTAATAAATAAGCTGAGCTCAAACAAAAAAAATTTGTTCACAAACAAGCTCATGAGTTATTAGGCTTGATACAAAACAATTCAATTATAAACTCACTTACAAGTTTATATCTGTTATCTAAATATACTTATTACACATATTTTAATAACGACATGGCCAATATAGGACCACTGCTCATTACCTTAATTTTTTACTTCCTCTAAACTGACCAAGAACCACTTTAGACTATAATTACATATTTAAAAATTAATTAATTAATTAAGTGGGTTATATATGGTCCTTCCCTATTAATCATCTAAAGTAAAGTTATAAAACATGTTTGTTTTTTCTCATTCATAATAATTACAAACAAGTATTTTTCTAGTTCTTCACCATCTAATATGAATGTACAAATTGTATTTTGAACAATTGTTGAAACTACAGACAAGAAATAATGAATGAATAAATTTAATTATGTAAAATTTTACATTGAATAATGGCTAATTATAAGTAGGACTAGATGCATGATAAAATGAGTATATTATTTTCTTTTACTTTTTTCTTAATTTTAAAGATTTAAGCATTTGATAATATAATTTTTTTAGATCTCAAGTTCAAAAGCTTGATCTGAGCTCGAGTTTGAGCTTGATATTAAGCTTGATCTTGGCTTGACTAATTAATCAAGTCAAGCCAAGTCAAGCTCAAACTTTTTGGCTTTCTTACGAGCTCAAGCTTAAACATTACTTTTAGGCTTATCACGAGCTCAAGCCAAACTTGAGTTTTTTTTTTTTTTTTTTTTCTTGACAAACCAAGCTTGAACATGCACTACTCAACAAAATTTGGCTCGTTTACAGCCCTAGAAATAAATGACCATTTATTGTCTCTCCTAACTTTTTTATTGGGTCTCATAAGAACAGTTTATTAGATTATCAAATGAGCTTAGGTATGGCTTCAGATAATTTAGACATAAGCTTGCATAAAAAAATGTTAATCTCTAACAATATATATATATATATATATATAAGCGGTAATTTTTCAAAACGTTATATCGATATTGATCTGTAATGAAATATTTCATATCCCTCACTAAAAAAACACAAAATCAATTTATGTTTGCTTAGAAATTTAATTAATATTTCTTATTTGTCTTATAAAAATTATGATATGAAAAATACATTTGAAAGAATTTATTTGGACTATTTTAGTCAAAATATTATATATATATATATATATATATATATATTTAAATAATTATTAAATTAATTATGATATCATCACGGTTCAATCTTGGTTCGACCTTAAAAATCTTGAACCTTTCTTTTTTACAGTTCTTTAAACGGTCCGAGTTTGAAAACCACACTAATGTCAAGTGGACCTCCGTTTTTTTTTTTTTGGAATAATGCTAGGTGGCATTAGGTGATCAAATAAGAGATGTGGGTGAAACAAATGCAGTAGATGATCAAAAAGCCTATTCCAAGCTCAAGGGAGCAACCACTCCTGCCTCATCGGACCTTGATCACTTCATGGTATGGCCCTTGTCTTCTCTCCAGTCAAAATATCTCTCATCTTCTAACCCAAGATGGTATTTTATGAGACGGTTTTATTAGACTACTCTATCATAGTATATGTGTAGATTTTGTGAGATCATTTCATAGGATTTTTCTTCCCATAAACATACCCATATTTATATATGATAATGATGCGATTGTGAGCATCTAATGTGGTTTTCTATAACCAAGTTTTTTAGAGCATTATAATGGGGATAATACTTCAAAAATGTAGTATACTGTTGTTTACTTAAGTGTTAAAAAAAATAAAAATAAAAAAATCTATACAATCTTTCTTTACTTAACTTTTTTGGGGAGAGGGTGGGGGGTTGAATTTCACATAAAAATACCCATGCATGTACTGAAGTAATAATGAGAACATTTTCAATGGACAGGAAGCGTACTGCATGGAACTAAGCAGGCTTAAAGAAGGCATGGAACAACCAATAAAGGAAGCAGCATCTTTCATCAATGCCATGAACATTGAACTCAAGGAGCTTAGTGGCCCAAATAATGCATACCCAGCCGATCTCCTATGCACTAAGAAATAAGATATAGCCCATAGGCCAAATTTGGTAGGCAGTAATCAGTTGGCTATCTCCAAAGGATCAGAAAATCAATATCTCCTACAAACAATTTATGTAGTTAGAGCTCTTGGTTTGGTAATTAGCTACCTTGTATTGTTGGTTGTTTTATATAAGAACCTGTTAAATCCGTATGTATTTGAATTAATATCCGGATTAAGATCTTCTAGAGTTCTCAAGTTACTCTATCACATAGAATTCTTTTAATTTCATCAACTTTTTGATGATAAATTATCTAGATTATGTTATGTCATCGTTGAACTAACAAAACCCCTTAAAATAATAGCGTTTGGAGTACAAACCAATTTTCAGGTTGCTCACACTAAGTTTATGCTATGCAAGACAAGACTTCTCCCTAAAAGGATTGAGCTCGGTCACTGCTTAACTTAATAGGACTTAAATGCACAATTCAATCACGACTTATGGAACAAAATAGATATTCTTATTGATAATATTAATATTATAGATACAAAGTCAATTGGATTATAGAAGTACAGAGCCTAAATTGATAAGCCTATTGATTAGATTACAAGAGTCTACTCCTAATAGAGTTCATGCGAGGCGATGATGCACTTTAAAGCATGAAGATAACCTTTTCAATTTATTGGGAATGTTTCTGGGTTGTTAGAGGATGTGTGCTAGCTTCAGGGCTCGCCCAAGATAATTTAAGGCCTAAGGCAAAAATTTTAAAGGGATCTTTTACATCTAAATATCACTAAAATAATATTTATTATTATTATTATTATTATTATTATTTTCAAATCTATTATTATTTCATACTTATTAATATAACTAATTCATCCAAAATGAGCTAATGATACTTACTATATAAGTTTTACAAACTAGCATATCACCAATTAAAAAAAAAAGTTATTCAAATATTAATTTATTATACTTAAATAATTTATTATACTGTTTAAGTAATACTGATCATATTACTATCACATCAGTTTGTAAGATTTTTGTTGTAAAATTTTTATTAGTTTTAGCGTTTTTCTTTTATTTAATAGAAATTAGGTTGCATTTCTATTAATTCTTTTTTTTTTTTTTTTGAGAAAATGTTAAACTTACAATAAATTTTATTATAAAAAGCTTACAAATTGATGTGATAATGAGGTAACACTTTAACAAAAGAATACATGAATATTAAATTATTTCATGTGATTAGTAATATGTCAATTTATAGGACTTGTGTAATAAAATTTATAATATACTAGCATAACTATAATATTTTAGAATTGAGAAAAAAATGAACACTTAACTCACATTTTTCTTAAAAAAAAAAAAAAAAAAACCTTACCTTTCCATGTTAGGGGGCCTTAGGCCATGGCCTAGCCTTGAACGAAAAAACAATTCACTATTTATACTCCGACCCTTGTAAGTTACCGCATATACCAGTTGCAACAAGATTGCACATCTTTCCATGTTTACTGGTTAAGAAATAACCACTTGCGTATAACTATTAATACCCATGGGTTATTCACGTGCCTTCATTCAAGTGACTCTACGATCTCTCTATGGCTCTAGACTAACAAATAATTGGCTTAATAACTAATAGTATGATGCCACTTGTATTCTCTTAAAGGCTTCATTTTATTGGCAGTTACTCCCTCCATCCTATTTTTTTTTTGTCATCTATTCTATTTTGAGATGTCTCAAAATATTGTCATGTTTCTAAAAATAAAAATCATTAATTTACTAATGTTCTTATTATACCTTTATTAATTTACTAATTCAAATTTTTGATAAATTTTTTTAAGGGTAGTTTTTGAAAACTTAAACATTTTTAAAAGGTAGACAAGACAATAAATAATGTTCCCTTAAAAAGTTTGATTTTTCAAACAGGACAAAAAATATGGGATGAAGGGAGTATCATTCAAATTTTTATTTTTTTTATTTTTTATGAACGTTATCATTCAATTTAATAACATATTAAAGGTGTGTGTGTGTGTATATATATTAGGCGTAAATGCACTTTTAGTTCCTATATTTTCACTTTTTTTCATTTTGGTCCTTACATTTTTATTTTACTACTTTTAGTCTCTAAACCAATTAACGCGTGACATTTAAATTATTACCGTCACCCAACTAATAGAAAAAGCTAACGTAGCTAACGGCACATTAAAATAATAATTAAAAAAAATCTATTTTGGCATTAAAAAATGCCACATCAGCATCTAAATTTTAAAAAAAAATTAATTTATTAATTTTAACTAAATTAAAAAAATTAAAAACAAAAAATACATGAATTGAGATCGAAGAGTGCCTTGAATAAGAACAACAAAAACACAAAATCAGATCTTAAAAAAAAGAAAATGAAAAGAAAAGAAAAGAAACAAACAACAACAAACAACCATTCAAGACTGAATTCTCTAGCAAATCACTAATCCACATGATTTTCACAAATCAAACCCATAAACCTAGTAAACAAACCAATCTCCAACAAACTCATAAACCCATATTTTCTTAGGAAACAAACACAAAATAAACCCAAGAAATTTAGCTTTCTTCCTCACCACCAACAAGAATATCCCTCAAAGACCTATACACAATCCCCAGCTGCTTCGAGCACCTGAACATGGTGTGACTCTTGCCCGAACCCATTGGACCGTACATCATAATGGTGCATTTTTCTCCCAACTTCACACTATGGATTCTTGACTCCACGAATGTCTTGTAGAAGAGATCAAGGTCTTGGTCTTCGCAAAGAGAAACCCCATCTAGGCTAAAGTCTCAGTAGCCAAAATTGGCTCGAACTCGAATGGAATGATTGTTTGAATTAACATTCAAAACCGAAGTGGGTTTTTCTTTCCGATTTAGGTAGTCTCGGATCCGAGCGATTACTTTGACTGGCTGTTCTTATGGGTGTAGGGTTTCTTTGGCCGGTGTGTTTGGATTCAAAAATGGGTTTGGTTTGTTTGCATTGTTGTAATGCAAACAAAGCTTGGATTGTGGTGTTTTCATCTGTGTTGGGTGGGCTTGATTTGCTTTTGAAGATGGCGTGGGAGCCATTATAATGAGAACCAAGAAGAAATTTCAAGATTGAGTTTAAAGAAGACCCCAATACAGACAAATAATTCTGTTTGTGTGTTAGATCTGGGTTTGTGTTCTTATTTAAGACACACTTAGATCTTAATTAATGTGATTTTTTGTTTTTAATTTTTTTCATTTAGTTAAAATTAATAATTTTTTTTCTTTAATTTAGATGCTGATGTGGCATTTTTTAATGCCAAAATAGATAATTTTTTAATTATTATTTTAATGTGCCGTCAGCCACATCAGCTTTTACTATTAGTTGGGTGAGGGTAAGGACTTAAATGTCACGCGTTAATTAGTTTAAGGACTGAAAGTGGTAAAATGAAAATGTAGGGACCAAAATGGAAAAAAGCCAAAATGTAGGGATTAAAAGTGCATTTACGTCTATATATTAAACTTGCTATCAACATGTGCCATTATTTATTATTTATTATTTATTATTTATTAGTCTAACAAATGAATTTTTTTTTTAAAAATTCATTTAAAAAGGATTTAGCTCGGTCTAACTTAATAGGACTTAAATGCTCAATTCAACCACGAATTAAGGAAAAAAAGAAGAAGATATTCTTATTGACAATATTAAATGTTACAGATACAATGTCAACTAGATTATAGAAGTACAAAGCCTAAATCGATAAGCCTATTGATTAGATTACAAGGGTCTACTCCTAGATAGAGTTCATATGAGGCGATGTCTCGCACGTTAAAGCATGAAGATAACTGTCTGGGAATATCTCTGGGCTGTTACATGATGTGTGATTGCCTTGAATGAAAAAACAATTCACTATTTATACTTTCACCCTTGATTGTTACTGCATATACCAGTTGCAATAAGATTGCCCATTTTTCCATGTTTGTTGGTTAAGAAATAACCGCTTGCATATAACTACTAATGCCCATGGGTTAATCACATCCTCCATTTAAGTGACTTTGCAATCTCTCTATGGCTCTAAACTAACTAATAATTAGCTTAATAACTAATAATATGACGACACTTGTATTCTCTTTAAGGCTTCATTTTGTTGGCAGTTATAATTCAGTTTAATAACATATTAAAGGTATATATATATATATATATATATGGCTGATTAGAAGAAAAGTTCTGAGAACAGGTTCTAAGAAGAAGTTCTTAAGAAAAGTTTTGAAATTTACTTAAGGGACAACCCCCCTTAAATAGGCAATATTCTGAACAGTAAAAGTAACATGAACAGTAAAATTAACATGAACAGTAAAAGTAACATAAACAGTGAAAGTAACATGAACAGTAGAAGCATGCCGAAGGAGGACTCGGAATATTTGAAAGCAGTCTTGGAAACATGAAGAATCTTCTTTTCAGGACCTTGGAAACATGAAGAATCTTCTTTTCAAGATATTATTATAGCATGGGAAACAACAGTAGCAGTTTTAGCATGGGAACGAACAGTAACTTCTTGGCCATTGTGCAGGCCAGGCAAACAGGGTAAATCAATTAATTTTGAGCTAGGTCATCAGCATCATCTTCATCATGTCCAAACCACTCTTCATTGTAAGGGTAGTAAGGATCTTTTGTAACAGAGGCTTCAGAGGACCGTTCATCATCTGAACCAGCCTTTTCTCCTTTTAACATTTTAATGAGAGCATTTAGTGCTACAGGGTCTTTGCGGATTTCATCCAAAGGAGAACTCACTTTTCTAGGTTTAGCAGATGATTTAACAGATTTAGAAGAGGAAGTAGGTGCATTAAGGACAGGGGATTGATCATGTGAACAGTCCTTAGCAATGGGGAGAGCAACAGGAGATGAAGAATCTCTGGAAATTGTAGCAATAATTTTCTGAGTATGAGGGAATTTACCCCACCATTTCACATACCAATGTCGGGAGAGAGCATCACCATCTTTTTCATACTGCCATTTTAATATCCAAGGTATCTTGAAGCGTTTAACAAAGTGAAGCAAAGGAGGGAACTTAGCACCATGAGCATCAACCTTATAAGACTTCTTGAAACATTCAAAAGCATTAAGTAATGGTTCAGGAAATATGTCATTAAGAGGGCCATATTGAGACCACCAACGGATGAACCAAAGGGGCAGAAAACCAGTGAAATTTTTATCAAAGTTAACAAACCAGGAATAGACATATTTTCATTCTAGTGAAGCATAAATCTTGACCAAGCAGTGATGTAATCATAGTAGGAATAAGGGATGGGAGAAGAGGACATTGTTCTGGTAAAATTGGGGAAAGGTCCCCATTTTTCTTCATTTATAACATTTACAATGTAAAAACTGTGGTAAATAATTTTGGAGGTATCAATTTTGTCAGAAATGGTGTTAATAATGCTAGATTTCTCATTACGCAAGAGATCAGAATAATAATTTAAATTCTTATCTTTATGCTCAGGGATCCAGTGAAATCTTGGAGGGAAATAGCTTTTAGCAAGTTTGAGAGGATCAGAAATTGAGGCTCTGTTGGGTTCAATATAAAACATGTTTTGAAAATATTGTTTCTTGAAGTATTGAGGGATGTTGGAGCTTTCGGGGAAAACAGTCTTAATAGGTCGGTTAACAGGGGTTATAGCATAAGGATCATAACATGAGGCAAGAACAGAGGAGTAATTGGGCTTAGGGATAGTACCTAGTGGTGTGAAACAGTTAACAATGTCCAAAGAGGAAACAAGTTCAGTTTTAACAATTGGATTAACAGTGGCAGGTGTCTTGTCTTTTGACCTTCTACTTGCCATTGGAACACTGCAGAAATTCACGGGTAAGGAAATCAGGGATGGAATTTTGAGATCCTTTAATATATTCAATATCAAAATCAAAAACACTTAAAATAGCTTGCCATCTGGCAAAAATGTGTTTTGAAGCAATATTTTCAACATCTTTTTCAATAACATACTTAGCACTTTTGCAATCAATACGTAACAAAAATTTTCGGTTTAACAAATCACTTTGAAACTTTGAAATACATAGTACTATAGATAAAATTTCCTTTTTAATAGTACTATAATTTAGCTGTGCATTATTCCAGATTCCAGAACAGAAACGGACAATTTGTTCAGGAGACTCAGGGGAAATTCTCTGTTTCAGAATACCACCATAACCAATGTCAGAGGCATCGGTTTCAACAATTTTGAAAGCGTCAACAGTGGGAATACCAAGACACGGCAGTGTCTTAACATGAGATTTGATCTGTTTAACAAGAGAAGTATGGACATCAGACCAAGATGGAGGGTTGCTTTTTAACCGATCAAAAAGAGGTTTACATTGTTTCCTCATATCCTTGTAGAAATCAGCAACATAATTCAATGATCCAAGAAATCTTTGGAGCTAAGTTTTATTAGTGATAACATCAGGAAATTTATCAGCAAATTGTATGGCTCTATCAATAGGACGAATTTGTCCTTCAGAGATGTCATAGCCAAGAAAACGTACTTTTGTTTGAAACAGTTTGATTTTCTTACCAGAGGCAACAAGACCATTTCTCTTAATAGTATCTAGAAACGAATACAAATGTTTCCAGTGTTCATCAATGGAATTGGAGTAAACAAGAACATCATCAATATAAACAATGGTGAAGTGGCTAAAGGAGTTGAAAATATCATTCACAATGTTTTGGAATTCACTAGGGGCATTCTTAAGACTGAAAGGCATAACATTCCACTCATAATGTCCAAAAGGAGTGGTAAAAGCAGTTTTGTACCTATCCTTCTCACTAATCTGGATTTGCCAGAATCCTGATTTCATATCAAATTTTGATAATACAACAGCCTCACTCAACCTGTGGACCAGGTCATTCTTGTTGGGAATAGGATACCGAATCCATTCCAAAACCTTGTTCAAAGGTTTATAGTTAATAACTAGGCGAGGAGTTCCTCTCTCTATTTCCGCATTCTTTTGAACATAGAAAGCAGAGCAAGACCAAGGGGACTTGCTATTTCTAAACAGTTTTTTCTCTAACAAATCATGGATTTCTTTTTTACAAAATTCAACAGTTTCGGCATTCATTTGAATTGGATGAGCCTTAGTGGGAATGTTTTTTTCAACAAAATCTTTAACATAAGGCAAGTCAACAATATGTTTCTTCCTATGCCAAAAAGCATTTGGAACATTAGAGCAAACATCATCACTTAACATTTTTTGGAAATTATCAATTTTTGATTGCAACAATTTATTGGAAAGTGGTTTAGCAATTTTCTTGTATCTAACCTCTTGTTGAAGGAAATTAAGATGTTTGATTTTAGCATGAAGCAGATTGGAAGCATTATCAATATCAATCTCCAATTTTGAAGCAAATTTGAATTTTACTTTTTGACCAAAAGGGTCAGTAGTAATACCATCATGTTCAACAAGAAAAGGATACAAAGAATTTATAAAAGGCAAGCCAAGAATCACTTTGTCAGTCATATTTTTGACTAAAACAGAAGGAATCTTGAAACAGATATTATCATGGCAAACATGAGCATTATTCAATTCATATTTAATCTTCATTTGAGAACCATTAGCAGAAATCAATTTTTCAGTTGATTTTTCAAAATATTTTGAAGGAATCAATCCTTCTTGGATACAGTTCATATCTGCACCAGAATCAATCATGGCAATAACAATGAAGTGGTAATCATGAGAAACAACAATTTTAACTTTTGTAAACCATTTTGGAGGAAGTATCTTATTAACAAGAGCAAGTTGATAATCAGTGATACCTTTATCAGAAAGAAGAGCCTGTTGACTGGATTCGTCTCCATCTATGTGCTAATCTTGTTCATTATCAAATTTATTTTGATCAATATTTTGATCAATTTTTAACATTAACAATTCTTGTTTAAGATTATGGTTATCACTTTTCATGTTTTTAAATTCATGTTTTAATTCACTTATCTCTTGTTTAACAATATTAATTTCATGTTGAAGATCATTAACGGTTAAATCTTTGGATTTCTTTTTATTAAATCTTTCTAAAGTTTCTCCAAAACTTATTGTTGATTTAAGTTTTTTACCAGTTTCTTCTTTTAACAAGTTTTTCTTAAACTTATCCAAATAATCTTTTTGCAAATCAGGGTTTTCAATTTGACTTACCAATTTAACCAACAAACTTTCATTTTCTTCACTTTTAGTGAGAGTATTAACAGATTTAACAACATTGCAACAGGAATCTCTGCAACCAAGTTTAATATTAGGAGAATCAGAAGAATCATCAGCAGAAGATAACAAGAATCATTTGAAGAAGAAAAATCATCTTCCAAAGAATCAAATGAATTGTTTGATTCAAGGATTCTGAATAATTCTTCTTGATCATTATCACCAATGTTTAACATGTCAAATTTATTTTTTAACTTACCAGGTTTTTGTTTACAATCTTTACTGAAATGACCAGGTTTTCCGCAGTTGAAACATTTACCTTTACTTGATCTTTGGTTAACATATTTTTTTGAAACATTTTTCTTTTTAACATAAAAATCATTAAAATTAGTTCTATGTTTTTTATGACTATAATTTTTGTGAGTTTTATCATGTTTTTTACCCTTTTGCCGAGAAGGAGCAATCGGGGGCAAACCATATTGTTCACAAAAATTACCCATTTCATATTTAGCTTTTCTTTTATTTTTTAATTTGTGTTTTAACAGTTTTTCATCATTGCACATATTAATACCAAGTTTTTTAATAGTGCTTAAAATATCACCATAAGTTAAATTATCATAATCAATGGAATCATTTTTACCAATTAATTATTGTTTTACCTTATGAGCAAAGATAGGAGGCAGACCGTCAATAAACTTTTCTTTCCAATAAGGCTTGAAACAGTCTTTCCGTTGCATTACTCTGGAAAGGAAAACATCTTGATACCATCTGTAATCAGACATAGTAGGACATCTCAAATTATTTAGCAAATCAGAAATTCAAGATGAAACATTATAAGGAGTACCAACAAAATGTTTGATAATTGTATAAATCAAAGTATTAACACCATCAGGAATACCTTGACCAATACGATCATCAAAAATAGGCAAACCTTCATCATTCTTTTTCACAACATGTTTAATAGATTCTTTGGATTCTTCTGTGAGATATGAATCCCACCATCCACGAAGAGTACCAAAAAAACCAGTAGCAAACAAATCAACAATTTCAGGTTGATCAAAATCATGATTATTTTGGTAAGCAATTCCAACCATAGACATGTGACCCATTTTTTAATAATTTCTTACTCAGAGAAACCATCAATATTCCATTCATAAATTTTATCAACTGAAACAGAAAACTGAGTTTGAAAAGGTCTTTCTTCAAACTGAATATCAGGAGGAGTAGGTTTTGAATACTAATTTTTTGTAAGAAACATGGGTTTGGAAGAACTTCCAACAAATCTTTTAATTTCTGGGAAATCATTATCAAAACCCTTTTTAGCAGAAACAGAAGAAACAGTATCAGAATCTGTATCTTCATCAGAAACAATTTTTTTTTTTTCATTTTTTGAAATAGTTCGAGTAGCATGGATACTTGTAGAAGCACTCTCAGTTTTAACTTTTAAATCAGCAAGCATTTTTTCAACAATGTCAAGAGTTTTGGATTGGGAAGTTTTAAACTTGAATTTGTTATCATAACTGGGTAAATTAATCAAAGGTTTCTCAGTTTTAATAGAAATAGGTTTTTCAACAGAAACAATTTTTTCTTCAATACGGCCAAGCTGTTGACCAATAACATTCAAAGATTCATTAGTAAAATTGTTTTGTTCAATAAGACTGACAATAGGAACTTGATCATCAGCAATTTTGAAAGGAGAAGCTTTAACATCAATGTTGCCAGTAGTTAGCAAGATAGTCTCAAGGGGTGGATGACTAGACCTAACAATGGTTTTGTCACTTTTAAAAAAATTTGATTTCTTTATCACATTCAAATGATTTTTTGAAACTTCATCTTTTGAAACATAATAATTTTCAAGGAAATCAAAAAAAAAAAAATGTTTTTTCAATTGAAGCATTTTTTCTTTCCATTTTCGTTTAACACGATCTTTTTTAGACTGAGCAAAATTGTTTTGGAAATATTTTCTTTTGTTTCTATTTTTAACAAGCATAAATTCATTATACAGGGAAACCATATCAATTTCAAAGTTCTCATCCAAGACATTTAAAACAGAGTTTTCAACAGGAGTAATATTAGAAACATCCAAAGCAAGAGTAATATCAGGAGAACAGTTGAAATAAAAAGGACCATCACTCATAGAAGAAGTATCTATACTAAGAATGTTATCTTTAAAGTGCTTAGATCTAGCAGGAAACACATTATGTTCAACAGTGTGATCTTCTTCATTTACAATATCAGGAGGACAACCAGTCCTGGAGCTGATAGAGGAGTTGGATCTCCACAACTAATCCATACTATCCTAGTTTTAACACTCAGTTATCATGTTTTTCTCACAACCTTGCATTTCGTAACACATACCCTAAGCAACCCTGTATCACACACATGCCCTACACGCTCTCTCTTGGCTCAAATGGGCCTTACAGTCCGATTCTGGGAATTCACTTTACGCCTAGGGTGGCGCCAACGACGGTAAGAAGGGGACACAACAACGGAGCACCAAAGGTTCGGACAAGCACAAACAAGATACAAAGACACAACAACACTATTACCGGCCAGAAAAGAATGGGTCTGATATCATAAAGGGGGAAGGGGACACACAGCTGAAGGGAAGAGACGGAAGCACAGTATAATATGTGTTGAAAGTAATGTAAGCGCAAGTCAGAACAATAATAAGGCGGTAGAACCAGCCAAGCAGTATATATCAAAATAATTTAAAGTAAATGAAAGCAATTTAGAACCGTCCGGTATGGTGGTAATCCTCCATGATGGCGGTAGCAACAAGTAATACAATGAACATAAAACTGAAAATACTTGTTATTGAATGTAGATTAAACACTTACAGTAGCAGTGAATACAAGATCTCAACAGTAGAGGTTAACAATTACAAAGCTTGAACTAGTCCTATGTTAGGTTCTAAGGTCTTAGGATTTTATGTATTTAGAACTCTAATTTGTAATGTTGGCAAACCATGATCAAAACATTGTATTTAGTCTTATTTAGACTTGCTCAAAGTTGGTTTAATATTGTAAAGTTGGAATCGAGTGGCTGCAGAAGTACTTGGGACTTTTGGCCTGGCTCGATCGATCGAAGAATAGACTCGATCGATCGAAAATCGCACAGGTTGATTTTTTTGCAGAATTTCCAACTCAGCCCTACTTCATTAAATGTTTAGGGTTTTATGTTTTTACCCTAGGTATATAAACTAAACCCTAGTCACGTTTTTGAAGGTTGTCCATATTGTATTGTTGCTCATACATTGCTGTTTTGTGTGAATCTCTTGTGAGATCTTTGAGGAGCTTTCCTTTACACAAAACTTAGGGTTTTCATGGTAGAGATGATTTCAACATCTTGAAGATCATTACCGTTGCAACCATTGGAACTTAAAAGAAAAGCAAGCGGGGAGCTTGTAGCTGATTGAGGAATTCAAGAAAGAAGTAGTCCGTGGATTCGGAGCCTGCGCGTGGTCGTGTCAGGAAGTTCTACTGGTGGGTAGCATTAGGAAGTCGAGCGGGGAGCTTGTAGTCCTTTTGTATGAACTTCAATTCTTTCATAGTGAATTCAGGTTAGCCTTGAGGATCGGTGGGTCAAATCCTCCCCAGGTTTTTACCGTGTGGTTTCCTGGGTGATCATATCTTGTGTTATTTATTTTCCGCTGCTTTATATTCTTGATATGATTGTTTGGATTGTTTTAACCTAGAATTGCATAATTTGACTAAGTAACAACTTGGCTAATTAATCTAGGCTACGCAATCTAGTTGTTTAAGGGGTCTAAATTCCCGTCAAGTGGTATCAGAGCAGGTAGCTCTTTTTGTTTGAGATTTTTAATCTCTGAGCTGATCCTTGACCCCTGTTGTCATGGAGCATGGACACTCTCTGTTTGTTCCTCCTCACTTTGATGGGAACAACTATGCCTATTGGAAAGTAAGGATGAAAGCATTCCTGAAATCCATTGATGAAAGGGTTTGGAATTCCGTTGAATACGGATGAGAGAAGCCCGCTACTCCTGTGAGTGAGTGGCAAACTTCTCAAAAAGAAGCAGCTGGATTCAATAGCAAAGCTATGAATGCCATCTTTAATGCTGTTTCTATGGAGGAATTTAAGAGGATCTCTAATGTTGAGGTTGCTCATACTGCTTGGAAAATCCTCCAAACTGTGCATGAAGGCACAAAGGCAGTTAAGATAAACAAACTGCAGCAATTAACTTCTAGGTTTGAAAGCATTAGGATGTCTGATGATGAATCCTTTGATGAATTTTATGCCAAACTGAATGATATTGTTAATTCTGCTTTTAATTTGGGTGAAATCTATGATCAACCTAAGATTGTTAGGAAGATTCTTAGATCTTTAACTGAAGACTTTAGACCCAAAGTGACTGCCATCACTGAAAGCAAGGATGTGGACTCCATCCCTGTTGATGAGCTTGTAGGATCTCTTCAATCCTATGAGTCTGACCTACCTAAAGTGAGCAAATCCAAATCAATGGCTCTTAAGTCAGTTGATGATGTTGATGATGGTGGATTTGATGATGAGCTCTCTGCTACAGAGATTGCCTATCTTGCCAAAAACTTTAAGAACTTTCTTAGGAATACAAATAGAAAGGCAAGAGGTACTTACACTGCTGAACCTAGAAATTTTAGGAAGAATGATCCCACTAAGGTTAACAATTTTGAAAAACCTAGAGAAAATTTTGGTCAATCTTCTAATAACTCTTTGGGTCCTCAGTGTTTTGGCTGTCAAGGGTATGGTCATGTGAAATCTGAATGTCCTACATTCTTGAGGACTAAGGGTAAAGCTATGGCTGTAACCCTTAGTGATAATGAGGTTTCTGATGATGAGTCCGGTGGTGACGAGGATGGAAACTTCATTGCTTTCACGGCTACTGCAACAGTCAATGAAAGCATATCTGCTGAAGAGAACCCTTCTGATGGGGAACTCTCTGAAGATGCAGATCTTCAAGAGGCCTATAACAAACTTTGCAAAATTGCTGCAAAGGATGCTATGAAAGTTGATCTTGGCCTAAAGAAAATTGATTCTCTTGAGCTTGAAAAGAGAAATTTGCTTGTTAAACTGTTTGATGCTAATGAGCTTTTGAATAATGTTAAATCTGAGAACATGCTTTTGCTTGATAAAGTTAGAACTTTGGAACATGATTTATCTGTTGCTAGATCTGCTAGTTCTAAACTTGATCACATGTTGAATGTTCAAAAGTATCCTTTTGATAAAACTGGGTTAGGATATGTTGAAAGCATCTTTGATACTGGACCACATTCCACTACTTTTGTTCCTTCTTCTTCTTCTGAACCTTCTGTGAGTGAGGTTGTGAGTGAAACTGTCAAACCACCTGTGAGTGAGATAGTTAAACCTGTAGAAGTTTCACCACCTAAGAAGATTAAGGTAGACTTAAGAGAATCTAAACCTAAGGAGCCTACCAAATCTAAGGACAAGATGCATGGTAAACCTGCTTGGGTTTGTCATTATTATGGTAAGTCTGGACACATTCGTCCTAACTGTTACAAGCTTCAAGCTGATAAGAGAGAAAATAAACCAAAAGTGTTTGTGCCTCAAGCACAAGATCCTATGGCATTAATTGGTGAATTGGTAAAGGTGTTAAACCTTTATTCCAATCCTAGAGTTGGGAATCACTCAAATGTGAATAAGAACTCCAATGCTCGTGGTGCATCTAAAAAGTTTTGGATGCAAAAGACTCGAATTAATTGAGTCTTTCTGACATGGTCCTTGTGCTTCATTGCTCTATTCTTTTGTTTTGTTTTGTTTTTTTTTTTTTGTTCTAGGACTTGCATTGCATTACATTCATGCATTTCACTCTAGGATTTATTTGTTTTCTTTTTTTTAATTAAAAAAAAAAGAAAAAAAAAAAAGGGAAAAGGAGGAAGCAAAAATTATGTTTAACATGATTTTTCTTGATTTTTGAAAACAAGGTTGGTCAATTTATTTACACATAACATGTCTTATGTACCTTGTTTAGCTTTGATGAGCTTATTTATTGCACTTTACTAGTTAAAGCTTTGTAGTGCATGTTGTGTGGGAAAGATGTTTATGGTTATTAATCACTTTGTCTTAATCTTGAAGTCACATGTTATTTGACTGTTGGACTTGATCCTTTTGAGAAAGGCATAAATAACCATCTCACCACTGTTCACTAGCCAATCATGAACACCTTAGTGCATATCATAAGATTTTGTGCTCGAGAAAGTGTAGCACAAGCACAAAAAGAACATAAGGTGTAGCCTCTTTAAATGCTTAAATGCTTAATGCTTAAAATTTGGTGTGTACTATTAGGCTTGATGCCATTTCACATAATCTAATCTGGTGTGTACTATTAGGCTTTATGCCAAATTTCACCTAAATAATGGGGCAAAATACAAGAAACTTACATGATTGCAAGCTTTTGTTCTAGGAGATGTGGGAGTTATAGGATGTAACTCTTTAGGTGATAGTCTCTTTTTGAATTCTATGTGATGAATTTTGTAGACTTTGTGATTGATTGCTATTCACATATCACCTCACATGTATCTCAAGATTTTGCTAGTTTCACACACTACACAAGTTACTCTTTGTTAAACACTGTACATGCTAGTGTGTGTGTTTTTGGTTTGACCAACCAAGTTTGAAAATATCTTGAGATTTATGCACAACATATTTGTTGCTTGAGAAAATTCAATGGGAGAATAATTGAAATATGTTTTTGAGAAAAATTGGGTTCAAAATTTTGGGTTTTTGAAAAAGCATTCCATTTCATACTCATGTATTTTGTTTCTTCAATTTAATGCTTTGAGGAGTTATTTTCAAAATTAGGCTTGTGTTTTTCAAAAACTGTGATTTTTTCAAAATTTAGTGAGCCTCTGCCCATTTTGATCGATCCAGCCTGTTTTTCGATCAATCGAAAAAGTGCTCTCATTTGTCTTAAAATGACTGTGCTTTTCGATCGATCGAATGTAATTTTCGATCGATCGAATATCGTGGAAAAGCTTTTTTAAAAAGATCAGTTCTGACTTTTTCAAAGTTTCTATTCAAAACTTTTCAAACTTTTTCTCTCTCTCCGCGTTGGCAAGGCTCCACCTTAGAGATTTTTGTCGTTTTCCTCTGTTGTTTTTGCAAGATCTCTCTTTCCTCAAGCCGGTAAGACTCTTTTGCCCTTCCTTTTGATTTTATTTTCATCTTTTCATGCATAAATTCATGAATTTAGGGGCAATTTTCGCAATTTGCTATTTTAGGATTTTCTTTTGTTTCAAACCTTATTTTATGCAATTGATCATTGGGTTTTTGTGGGGACACATCATAAACATGATTCTTACATGTTAATTTGATCAATTTTGTGTTTGGTGAAAAATTGAAAATTCTAGGGTTGTTCTTGATCCGAATTGGGGCTTTTGTTAATTTGAGTAGAATTTGCTAAAATTGGCTTGTTGTATTGATGAAATTGGTTATTCTAATCTGTTTTCAATCTTGTGTAATGATCAATTCATCAATTTGTTAAAAAATTTTCAACAAGTGGTTTTCAATTTTTGGGATTTTTGATAGAAATTCCCTGTTCAAGCCAATTTTGTCAAATTACTCTCAATTAAACTTCATTGTTTACTGCATTAGATCATGCATCACAACATTTTATTGTTCATGCATCATATAGATTTTTGTTCTATATTCTTTATTGTGCTAATTTGCAGTCTGCCCTTGGTTTTGTTTTCTCTTGTTCTTTGTGGTTTTCTCTTTGTGTCTCTGTCCTTTCCTTAGCACTATGCCTAGGAAGACTAGAGCCCGTAGGAATGTTCCCTCACCTTCTCCTTCACCCCCTCCATCCTTTGATAGTGAGAAGTTTTCGAGTGAGAAAAACCAAGAGATTTTTGAGAAGTTAAACCTTAAGAGAAAGATTTGGGCTGAGCGTTCTGTGCGGTTAGATGAACTTGATCCTGCCATTAGGGCAAATTTTGAGCGTCGGGGTTGGTTACCCTTGGTGGATGTTTCTGATCCTCCTCCACCTTCTGCCTTGATTAGAGAGTTCTATTCGAACATCTCTATCCGCATCTATGATTCCAACACTCTGGTAAAGAGTTGGATACGAGGCGTAGAGTACACCATTACTCCTCGGGTAGTGGCTGATGCTCTAGGGGTACCGTTGGTCCAGCATCCTGTCTATCCTTATGCTGAGTCTCCCGAGATTAGTGATGTTTTGTCTTACATCACTGGTACTACTGTCCAGTGGGGTTCTGATCCTCGGATCACTTCTGCTAAGCTCTCCGGGTTACACTATCTGTTCTTTAGGATAGCATGTCATTCTATCTGGCCCATTTCCCATGTTCACACTATTCCTCTTGAGAGGTGTGTATTTTTGTACGCTCTGGTTACTGATGCTCCTATTAGTTTTCCCCATCTTTTTCTTCGTTTTTTGAACGATGTTTATAGGAGTTCATCTACTGCTCATGCTCTTGTACATCCTATTTTCATTCATAGGATTCTTCTCTATCTTGATCTTAGTGGCTTTCCTTCCTCTGAGCCCGTTCATGTGATAGCTCCTATAGGTGCGTCTTTTCTTAGACAGAGGGCCGCTCATCTTCGAGCTGGTTCTAAACACCCTAGGTCTGAGCCCTCTAGTAGCGCACCTCCTCCTTCTTCTTCTGCAGGTCTTGCTGGTGAGGATATTACTGATCCAGTTGGTGATGATGATGCTGCTGCTGATGTTCCTCCACCTCCTTCGGCTGACTTCGATGTTCGTCGTACTTTGGAGACTGTCATGACCGTTCAGGCGGCTCATGGTCAGATTTTGGTGGACTTGATGGACGAGATTCGTGCTCTCCGAGCTGATTTTGTGCGTCTTCATTCATCCTCACCACCTCCTTTTGATGGCGACTTGTGATTGCCCTTTGGCATTCCGTCACAAAAAGGGGGAGTGGAGTTTTTGACTTGTAGTGGAGTTTTTGTTGTTAGGGGGAGATTTTTTTTTGTTTTTGAGGAGCTTGTGGAGTTTTTAGATTGTATCTAGGTGCTTCACTTTGTATATCATTTTTGGGGATATTCATGTTAGGGGGAGTAACATTGATTGATATACATGTTATATTCATTGATTCTTGTTGTTTTGTGATTCACTGCTTATTGACTTATATTTATGAGTTGTTCATTCATATATGTCTTTATTTTGTGTTGTGTGAATCTTACAAGAATGTTATACCTGTTGTTTTACTCTTTTCTGTCACACATGCGTTTATGTGTTTGTTGAGTATTTCAGGATTATACAGGTTGATTCAACTAAGCTGCTGTCTACACTTGCAACTATGGATAGTAGTTAGGCTGAATTGAATTTTATGAGCATTATCTTTGTAAAGGGCTTTTCATTTGTAAAACTTTGAGCTGTTAGTTAAGGTTTTGTCACGGATTGCCAAAGGGGGAGTTTGTTAGGTTCTAAGGTCTTAGGATTTTATGTATTTAGAACTCTAATTTGTAATGTTGGCAAACCATGATCAAAACATTGTATTTATTCTTATTTAGACTTGCTCAAAGTTGGTTTAATATTGTAAAGTTGGAATCGAGTGGCTGCAGAAGTACTTGGGACTTTTGGCCTGGCTCGATCGATCGAAAAATAGACTCGATCGATCGAAAATCGCACAGGTTGATTTTTTTGCAGAATTTCCAACTCAGCCCTACTTCATTAAACGTTTAGGGTTTTATGTTTTTACCCTAGGTATATAAACTAAACCCTAGTCACGTTTTTGAAGGTTGTCCATATTGTATTGTTGCTCATACATTGCTGTTTTGTGTGAATCTCTTGTGAGATCTTTGAGGAGCTTTCCTTTACACAAAACTTAAGGTTTTCATGGTAGAGATGATTTCAACATCTTGAAGATCATTACCGTTGCAACCATTGGAACTTAAAAGAAAAGCAAGCGGGGAGCTTGTAGCTGATTGAGGAATTCAAGAAAGAAGTAGTCCGTGGATTCGGAGCCTGCGCGTGGTCGTGTCAGGAAGTTCTACTGGTGGGTAGCATTAGGAAGTCGAGCGGGGAGCTTGTAGTCCTTTTGTATGAACTTCAATTCTTTCATAGTGAATTCAGGTTAGCCTTGAGGATCGGTGGGTCAAATCCTCCCCAGGTTTTTACCGTGTGGTTTCCTGGGTGATCATATCTTGTGTTATTTATTTTCCGCTGCTTTATATTCTTGATATGATTGTTTGGATTGTTTTAACCTAGAATTGCATAATTTGACTAAGTAACAATTTGGCTAATTAATCTAGGCTACGCAATCTGGTTGTTTAAGGGGTCTAAATTCCCGTCATCCTAGTTACAAGGTTTGTAGGGAAAGTAGAAGTAGTAACAAGGTAGTGAACAAGGTAGTAGTAGAAACAAGGAACTCTCTCAAAGAAGTCTTCTAAGGAGGAAAACTCTCTCTAGAAGAAAATTCTAAGAAAAGTTCTGAGAACAAGTTCTAAGAAGAAGTTCTTAAGAAAAGTTCTGAAATTTACTTAAGGGACAACCCCCCTTAAATAGGCAATATTCTGAACAGTAAAAGTAACATGAACAGTAAAATTAACATGAACAGTAAAAGTAACATAAACAGTAAAAGTAACATGAACAGTAGAAGCATGCCAAAGGAGGACTCGGAATATTTGAAAGCAGTCTTGGAAACATGAAGAATCTTCTTTTCAAGACCTTGGAAACATGAAGAATCTTCTTTTCAGGATATTATTACAGCATGGGAGACAACAGTAGCAGTTTTAGCATGGGAACGAATAGTAACTTCTTGGCCATTGTGCAGGCCAGGCAAACAGGGTAAATCAATTAATTTTGAGCTAGGTCATCAGCATCATCTTCGTCATGTCTAAACCACTCTTCATTGTAAGGGTAGTAAGGATCTTTTGTAACAGAGGCTTCAGAGGACCGTTCATCATCTGAACCAGCTTTTTCTCCTTTTAACATTTTAATGAGAGCATTTAGTGCTTCAGAGTCTTTGCGGATTTCATCCAAAGGAGAACTCACTTTTCTAGGTTTAGCAGATGATTTAACAGATTTAGAAGAGGAAGCAAGTGCATTAAGGACAGGGGATTGATCATGTGAACAGTCCTTAGCAATGGGGATAGCAACAGGAGATGAAGAATCTCTGGAAATTGTAACAATAATTTTCTGAGTATGAGGGAATTTACCCCACCATTTCACATACCAATGTCGGGAGAGAACATCACCATCTTTTTCATACTGCCATTTTAATATCCAAGGTATCTTGAAGCGTTTAACAAAGTGAAGCAAAGGAGGGAACTTAGCACCATGAGCATCAACATTGAAAGCTCGAAACCGTGTTGAAAAACACAAGAGCTGTTTAGACCCCTGATTAAAATTATGGCTCGATAGATTTTACATAACTTTAATATAAAGTGTGGAATAGTGTAAAAGCGAGCGGATGAACAAAAAAGCTACTCTAATCCATAAACTAAACAACACAGTAGTGTAATGGAATATAAAAGAGTAGGGAAGAGAGATGCAAACACAGAAAACACCAAGACGTGTTTTCGAAGAGGAAACCGAAGAACTCGGCGAAAAACCTCTCCGCCGCCCACCAAGCGGAAATCGATCCACTAGACAATCAGTTGGGATACATGAGTAAGCAAGAGACCCTCCAAGCCTAATCTACCCGATGTACCTAAGCCCTCCAAGCTCCTACTCTAACAAGGCTTCTCGGAACCGTGTCTTGTCTTAGTTCTCTGGATCCCGCAACAAGCTCCATGTTGCATCTGCCATTCCAGGCTTTTTCCAATGCTTCCCAGCAACACCAAAACGTCACACAACACTCTCAAAAGGTGTGGTAAGTGTTTGGGCTATCAACCTCTCAATGGTGTGGAAATGGAGAGGGAAGGGTTGAGGAGATACCACAAGCAAGTGTATAGAGAAAGGTGAGGATGACAATCTCTAATTACAAATGTGTTTGGCTAGGGTTTTCTCTCTGAAGTATTCCTCAACATTTGTGGGTAATGGGGGTTTATATAGGATAGGTGCAAAATGTGTGAGTCAGTCAGTACAGGCTGGCAGAATAGCATGTCTCGCGGGTGTCTCGCGGGAAGGCCTTACCCGCGAGATACTCGCGAGAGACAGCTGTCTCCATCTGTCATGACTCTTCGCATTCCAGCATGTGCAGGGCACATGCTTCACTTCGCGGGAAGCTTAGTCGTGAGATACCCGCGAGATTTCATCAGCTTCCAAATTGCTTGAGTCTACACACACTCTCTATCACACACCCCTTACAACAATTCCCACAACAAATACAGGGTATAGACAATTGATAGTAATTACAATCAAATTTGGCACGGAATAAAAGCCAACAAAACAGATAGTTGTAAATCACAACTTTACAATCTCCCCCTTTGGCTATTCCGTGACAAAACCCTAAAACAGACTCTAGACTTAAACGTGAGTTTGGGAACACAGGCAAAACTCACTCACACCTAATTCTAGATTTTGATAAGCTCTTGAAACATTTGAACAAGTAACTCCTGAAACACAACAACAAAATATTATCATTGTATGCAGAAAACTTGAAAAACATATGGAGCAATAAGCACATGATCAAGCAGAATGAAATAGAAACACTAAATCATGGCAAGATCAAACGAGTAATCACTATACACAAGCAATTACTATTCTCATTCACACAAGGAATGAACATCCGGATATGCAAGATGATAAGCTCATATGAAGAGTACCATTTGCACATCCAACACTTAACCAATGCAAAATACTTGAAGAATTTGCATCTAGGAACAATCCTACTAGGGCACAAGAGTGTTCATCACTCAACCAATGCATAGAACGTATAGGCATCTAGGAACAATCCTACACGGGCACAAGAGTGATGTAGTGAAGTAAATGTATGGCATTAAACTTCAATAGCACAAGCAAAAAGGCTGCATAAGCAAAGTATTGCAAATACATGGCACAAACCATAAAAGCCTACAAAACATGCAATGGAACAAAACAACCCTTAAAGCTTACAAAAGCAACATGGGTACATGCAAAGAGTGCTACAAAGCATAGAGAATATCACAAAAGAAACATCTGAAAATAAATACTTAAATAAAGCATAGTATCAAAGCTTTAAACCAAAAACAAGTAAACATAGGAACTGTTGACTTCTTCTCCCCCTATCTCCATACTCCCCCTATCAATGACATCATCTCCCCCTTTTTGTCAAGGAATAGCTAGTCATTCCCTTCTAGCTTCCGTTGAATTTCGTCCATCTGAGTTTGGAGAGATGTGAGCTGTGAATCAAGACGTCGGTGGTGTGTGTACATGATAGTCGCAAATCCGGACATCTTTGTACTCATCTCTTGAAGAGCAGTAAAGATATTGTTGATCTGTTCATCATTGATACGAGCTGCAAAACTCGAGGAACCCGATGGTGCATGAATTTCTTGCTTGGTGTTCTTCTTGGCATGGCTCATACTAGCATGGAGAGACCGAATGTTGATTGGGCTTGGCCTTGGATATGGACGTTCATCATCCAATGGACGGACACCTTTGAGCTTCAAAATCTTTGAAATAAGGCGAGAGAAAGGAAGACAATTCCTTGAAGCAGTGCGGTCAACTGTTTTTGCCAAAATGTGAAAGATATGGGAGCACACATCAATCTCGACATCCGTGATCAGATCGTTCAAAAACAAAGCTCGACCAAGGTTCATATATCCGGTGCTGGACAAGGGATAGAGATTGCTACACATGATCATTGAGAGAAGTCGTAGCTCGGAAGAGAGAGATGCCACATTGATTGACTTCTTAGTGGATGAGAATTCCAAATCAGCTCCTAAAGATTGTCTGAGATATTCTTCATCGGGGTTCAGCTCATCATATACCGGCGGTATGGGGAGTATTGGCCGGTTAATGTGTAGAATTTCCGCCAAGTACATTGGTGTGACAGAAAAACTCTTTCCTCGAACCCAACATTTAATCTCATCGCCGGCGACACTGGCATTGGCATAGAATTCCTTAACCATGTTCTCGAATGTATCCTCGAAAGTTGACAGCAGATAGTTCCAATCTTTCGTGGCAAACCAAATAGGTATTTGTGTGTCTTTGAGTGATGGCTGGTCAACCCCCCTTTCAACTATCAAAGGAGCACCCTGAAAGTGGTTCTTGAAGGATTCAAAAGCAGCATGAGACTTGAACAAGCGAGGATCAAAAGTTCCTGTTGAGCCACGAGTTCGCTTCGGTCTAGGTGAATCAGCATCAACATCAATGATCGGTTCTTTCCCTTTGTCGCGGCCTCCTTTCACAGCTGAAGTCTTGAATGGAGACATCTGTGCAACATAGTACACAAAACACACAGGAGACAAGAGCACAACCCATAGACCACAGAACATAGAACTTGATTAGAGTTAAGCTAGGTAAAAGCAGAAGTAACACTGTTGAATGCATAGACACAATGCATGGAACAAAGCAAATGTGCATGTGTATGTATGTGTGAGCAAGTGCAAGGTGCATGAGACACACTAACAATGACCAAATTGAGTGAAATAAGGTCAAACATGTGAAAGTCCATGGATTGAAATCACTTGATTCCGAATTAGTACAAAAATGTCACTCGAACATTTTGACAAACACCTAGCATGCACAACATCAAATAAGACATGAGGAATGCATGAACATGGGAAAATCTACCCTCAATACAAGATAAAATGCCACAAGGGGCCAACACAGAAGCAGAAACAACTAATGGGACACAGCCCAAGCAAAAGATTTGACAAAAATTCACCCAATTTTGAAAACCAACCCAAAGTTTCGAAAATCCCCAATTCTGAAAACCCTAATAAAAAATTCTACATAATCTAAGCAAAAACATAAAAGGAAATGGTTAACAAACATACCTTGAAGAAGAAAATGCAGAAAAAAAATTCTTGGATTGGAGGGAAATGAACGGTATAGTGATTTTGGGTTGAGAAAGTTTGAGAGAGGTTGAGCGAGGGAAGTTTGATAGTTTTGAAAAACTGTCACATCAGCTATATAAAAACTGAAAACACTCGTTTTTCGCGGGTTAAAGAGGGGCGAGACAGTCGCGAGAAGTGCCATTGAAGCACAAAATTTTCGCGAGAAGCATTAGGTCGTGAAACAGTCGCGAGACAGTCGCGGTATCTTCTGTCTGAAATTGAAAAAATCCAATTTTTAGCCAAACAGCATTTCGCGAGAAGCTGTTGGTCGCGAGACAGTCGCGAGACAGTCGCGAAAGTTTCTGTGTGACAAGATAATAAAAAAATTTCCCTCAACTCCTTTTCACGGGAAGCTCTAAGTCGCGAGCTTCTTGCGAAACTACCCCTGAATCAGTTTTTTGAAGAAAAACAAAAACATGCATTTTAATCAGAAACAAAAGACAAGAAAGTATAAAAACACTTTCAAAAACAAATAAAACACTCAAAAATCTTTTTGGGTTTGATCAACAAAGATTGAGCATGTGAAAACACATTTAAACAAGTACAATCACACAAATGAATAAGGCATTCATTGAACATAGACTTGTGTGTTGTGTGTGGATATCAAAAATGAGATAATCCTTAGTCCAATGTGAAGCTTCAATGATCAATTCAATCAAGGCATACACAACTAGCACTAGATTATGTGACCTATCTCAATTATAGGAACATGCATATATGACCTCCCACACGTACTTGATAACAATTCATTGAAGCTTTTCATTTGGCTCCATATTTAACATATCATTTGCGATTTTTGAGCAAAGAAAATCTCATCTAGAGAAAGATGCCTGAAATTTTTGATATTTCAATTTATGAGTTAGCCTTTGGCTTTTTGGGCATCATACATTTTATTTTGGTCGCTTTCCCTTTTTCCTAGTCGAATACTAGTTTGTGCGACAGGCTTTTGCAGCTCTATATCTCTTTTCATTTGGAGATTTACAATTAGAGAGCTCTTTTAAAGCAGAAAATAAAAGTGGGAAGATATATAGGCATGAGTCTATGCATGTCTCAAGATCAACAAAACCATTCACTAATCATTCATGACAAGGTTGAAGATCTATTTACAACAGTCACATAGATTTTAGGATTTCTTCCACAATGATATGAGTGCATGAGAGACAAGCTAAGCTCGTTAAATGCACAAAGCCATAAGTACAAAGGTACAAGGCAAAATATGCTTTTAGACAAAACTCACCAAAGTGATCAAACTTTTTGGATTTTCTATTTTTTATGTGTTTTTGAATTTTTTGAACACACCCGAAAAACAGAACAAGAGAATAAAGATTAACAAAAACAACCGGTACAAAACACCAACAGTAAAAATAGAGCAATGCATGAAACAATGCAACAGCAAAAGTCCCTAAACATTGAAAGAATTTATGCGTGGACATGTTATAATGCTTATGCATGAGTACCCCTCTTCACCCACACATCACGTGCGTTTGGGGTGATATCCTTAACGGATTGGGTACGAGAATTTGGACTGTCAAACCTTCTGGTGAAACTCTTCAAGCAAGTGGTGAAGGCACCAATCATTTTCATCACGTCCATCATGCCAGGATCATGATTCTGACTTCTCGGTTGTTCACCACCCCAAGACCTCACGTCATTTCTCCTTCCTCGTGACCGAGGTGCGCTTGAGTTGTTGTCTGATCTCAGCTTTTGACAGTTAGGTCTGGTATGTCCTTGCATTCTGCAGTAGTGACACACATAGTCTGTTCTGGGACCCCGTTGAGATCTTGGGAGAGATCTTCCTCTGGTTTCATGTCTACCTATGGAATGATTTCGGGGCTTATTCACCATCCGTTGCTCACTCACATTCTTCTTCTCAGCCTTAACATTCTCAAGAATGGGCTCTTCTACAATAGGCTCTATGGCCTTTACAAATTTCACTTCTTTGGTGGCTTTGGCTGATGAGCTGCTTCCTCCGGTGTATCCTAACCCGGACTTGTCTGAAAAAGGTTTTTGCGATGAGATAACATCATCTAACTTCTGGGAGGAGACTCTTTCTATCTTGGCATGAGCTTGCACTACCTCTTGCTCAAGAAATCTCACCTTCGTATAGGCTTCAGACAACTCGCCATTTAGTGTCTCAATCTCACACTTAGCCTTTTTATATCTGATCAAGAGGCTTCTATAATCTTCCTCAGCTTTCTTCATTTTCCTTACAGCCGCCTTGGCTACTCTGGTATACTCTCCCGACTTCTCAAGTAATAAGGAGTAATTTTCTTGAAGATTAGCTCTATTCTCTTCTTCTTCTTCAGCATCTGATTCTTCCACATTCCCAATAGACTCTGAGTCAGAATGCTCACCAAGCTCCTTCACAAGTGCACCCAAATCATCCGATGACTCCACATGAGCAATGGTCATGAATGCGGAGTAGTTTCCCTCTCCGTCACAACTCTCTTCCGAGTCAGAATCAGAAGAGTCTGAATCACTGAGTGTCGTGGCATAAGCTTTGCCTTTTCCCCTCAGAAAATTTGGACACTCCTTCTTTAGATGTCCATGGCCATTGCACTCATAGCATATAATTTCTGAAGAAGGTTGAAACTCCCTCCCTTCTTTCTTTGTAAACTCTTTCCTATCACCTCTTGAAGATGAAAATTTTCCTCTGTTGAATGGTTTCCCACTGTTTTTCATCTTCAGAAATTTGCGGAAGTTTTTCGCAAGAAATGCTACCTCCTTCTCCACCCCATCTTCTTCGGAGGAATCACCCATCCTTTCGGTGATGGTTTTAAGAGCAAGTGATTTACTCATCTTATGGGAAGGCAGTCCCATCTGATATGTTTGGAGAGACCCAACTAATTCTTGAATCTTAATCTCATCCAAATCCTTGCTTTCCTCTATGGCTGTAACTTTTGCTCTAAAACTTTCAGGCAAGGACCTCAATACTTTTCTCACCACCTTAGCATCTTCAATCTTCTCCCCAAGATTGAGTTTAGCAATTACAATTTCATTGAGCTTCCCATAGAATGAATCAAATGGTTCATCATCACCCATCTTGAGCTCTTCAAATTTGGTGGTAAGCATCTGAAGCTTTGTGTCCTTAACTTTCTTTGTACCCTCATAAGTGGTCTCCAAAATCTCCCAAGCTTCCTTAGCAACTGTCATATGAGAGATCCTGTGGAATTCATCAGGTGACACAGCACAGAATATAGCGTTTAAAGCTTTACTATTTGCATTGGCTGCTGCGAGAGCTGCCTTATCCCAATTTACCTTAGGAGCTTCCGGTTTAGTCCAGCCGAGCTCTACCGCATCCCAAACGGTATCTTCTATAGAGCATAAAAATGCTCTCATTCTAACTTTCCAGAATGCGTAATTGTTCCCATCAAAAAATGGTGGAACATTGAGCGATTGAGACCGGTCCATCTCAAATAGGGTCAAGGATCACACTAAGGTATTTAAACCAAGCAAGTGTACCCGCTCTGATACCAATTGAAAGCTCGAAACCGTGTTGAAAAACACAAGAGCTGTTTAGACCCCCGATTAAAATTACGGCTCGATAGATTTTACACAACTTTAATATAAAGTGCGGAATAGTGTAAAAGCGAGCGGATGAACAAAAAAGCTACTCTAATCCATAAACTAAACAACACAGCAGTGTAATGGAATATAAAAGAGTAGGGAAGAGAGATGCAAACACAGAAAACACCAAGACGTGTTTTCGAAGAGGAAACCGAAGAACTCGGCGAAAAACCTCTCCGCCGCCCTCCAAGCGGAAATCGATCCACTAGACAATCAGTTGGGATACATGAGTAAGCAAGAGACCCTCCAAGCCTAATCTACCCGATGTACCTAAGCCCTCCAAGCTCCTACTCCAACAAGGCTTCTCGGAACCGTGTCTTGTATTAGTTCTCCGGATCCCGCAACAAGCTCCATGTTGCATCTGCCATTCCAGGCTTCTTCCAATACTTCCCAGCAGCACCAAAACGTCACACAACACTCTCAAAAGGTGTGGTAAGTGTTTGGGCTATCAACCTCTCAATGGTGTGGAAATGGAGAGGGAAGGGTTGAGGAGATACCACAAGCAAGTGTATAGAGAAAGGTGAGGATGACAATCTCTAATTACAAATGTGTTTGGCTAGGGTTTTCTCTCTGAAGCATTCCTCAACATTTGTGGGTAATGGGGGTTTATATAGGATAGGTGCAAAATGTGTGAGTCAGTCAGTACAGGCTGGCAGAACAGCATGTCTCGCGGGTGTCTCGCGGGAAGGCCTTACCCGCGAGATACTCGCGAGAGACAGCTGTCTCCATCTGTCATGACTCTTCGCATTCCAGCATGTGCAGGGCACATGCTTCACTTCGCGGGAAGCTTAGTCACGAGATACTCGCGAGATTTCATCAGCTTCCAAATTGCTTGAGTCTACACACACTCTCTATCACACACCCCTTACAACAATTCCCACAACAAATACAGGGTATAGACAATTGATAGTAATTACAATCAAATTTGGCACGGAATAAAAGCCAACAAAACACATAGTTGTAAATCACAACTTTACAAACATTATAAGACTTCTTGAAACATTCAAAAGCATTAAGTAATGGTTTAGGAAATATGTCATTAAGAGGGCCATATTGAGACCACCAACGGATGAACCAAAGAGGCAGAGAACCAGTGAAATTTTTATCAAAGTTAACAAACCAAGAATAGACATATTTTCATTCTGGTGAAGCATAAATCTTGACCAAGCAGTGATGTAATCATAGTAGGAATAGGGGATGGGAGAAAAGGACATTGTTCTGGTAAAATTGGGGGAAGGTCCCCATTTTTCTTCATTTATAACATTGACAATGTAAACACTGTGGTAAATAATTTTGGAGGTATCAATTTTGTCAGAAATGGTGCTAATAATGATAGATTTCTCATTACGCAAGAGATCAGAATAATAATTTAAATTCTTATCTTTATGCTCAGGGATCTAGTGAAATCTTGGAGGGAAATAGCTTTTAGCAAGTTTGAGAGGATCAGAAATTGAGGCTCTGTTGGGTTCAATATAAAACATGTTTTGAAAATATTGTTTCTTGATGTATTGAGGGATGTTGGAGCTTTTGGGGAAAACAATCTTAATAGGTCGGTTAACTGGGGTTATAGCATAAGGATCATAACATGAGGCAAGAACAGAGGAGTAATTGGGCTTAGGGATAGTACCTAGTGGTGTTAAACGGTTAACAATGTCCAAAGAGGAAACAGGTTCAGTTTTAACAATTGGATTAACAGTGGCAGGTGTCTTGTCTTTCGACCTTCTACTTGCCATTGGAACACTGCAGAAATTCACGGGTAAGGAAATCCGGGATGGAATTTTGAGATCCTATAATATATTCAGTATCAAAATAAAAAACACTTAAAATAGCTTGCCATCAGGAAAAAATGTGTTTTGAAGCAATATTTTCAACATCTTTTACAATAACATACTTATCACTTTTGCAATCAATACGTAACAAAAATTTTTGGTTTAACAAATCACTTTCAAACATTGAAATACATAGTACTATAGATAAAATTTCCTTTTTAATAGTACTATAATTTAGTTGTGCATTATTCCAGATTCCAGAATCGAAACGGACAATTTGTTCAGGAGACTCAGGGGAAACTCTCTGTTTCAGAATACCACCATAACCAATGTCAGAGGCATCGGTTTCAACTATTTTGAAAGCGTCAACAGTGGGAATACCAAGACACGGCAATGTCTTAACATGAGATTTGATCTGTTTAACAAGAGAAGTATGGACATCAGACCAAGATGGAGAGTTGCTTTTTAACCGATCAAAAAGAGGTTTACATTGTTTCCTCATATCCTTGTAGAAATCAGCAACATAATTCTATGATCCAAGAAATCTTTGGAGCTGAGTTTTATCAGTGATAACATCAGGAAATTTATCAGCAAATTGTATGGCTCTATCAATAGGACGAATTTGTCCTTCAGAGATGTCATAGCCAAGAAAATGTACTTTTGTTAGAAACAGTTTGATTTTCTTACCAGAGACAACAAGACCATTTCTCTTAATAGTATCTAGAAACGAATACAAATGTTTCCAGTGTTCATCAATGGAATTGGAGTAAACAAGAACATCATCAATATAAACAATAGTGAAGTGGCTAAAGGAGTTGAAAATATCATTCATAATGTTTTGGAATTCACTAGGGGCATTCTTAAGACTGAAAGGCATAACATTCCACCCATAATGTCCAAAAGGAGTGGTAAAAGCAGTTTTGTACCTATCCTTCTCACTAATCTGGATTTGCCAGAATCCTGATTTCATATCAAATTTTGAGAATACGACAGCCTCACTCAACCTGTGGACCAGGTCATTCTTGTTGGGAATAGGATATCGAATCCATTCCAAAACCTTGTTAAAAGGTTTATAGTTAATAACTAGGCGAGAAGTTCCTCTCTCTGTTTCCGCATTCTTTTGAACATAGAAAGCAAAGCAAGACCAAGGGGACTTGCTATTCCTAATCAGTTTTTTCTCTAACAAATCATGGACTTCTTTTTTACAAAATTCAACAGTTTTAGCATTCATTTGAATTGGATGAGCCTTAGTGGGAATGTTTTTTTCATCAAAATCTTTAACATAAGGCAAGTCAACAATATGTTTCTTCCTATGCCAAAAAGCATTTGGAACATCAGAGCAAACATCATCACTTAACATTTTTTGGAAATTATCAATTTTTGATTGCAACAATTTACTGGAAAGTTGTTCAGCAATTTTTAAATTCATGTTTTAATTCACTTATCACTTGTTTAACAATATTAATTTTACGTTGGAGATCATTAAAAGTTAAATCTTTGGATTTCTTTTTATTAAATCTTTCTAAAGTTTCTCCAAAACTTATTGTTGATTTAAGTTTTTTACCAGTTTCTTCTTTTAACAAGTTTTTCTTAAACTTATCCAAATAATCTTTTTGTAAATCAGGGTTTTCAATTTGACTTATCAATTTAACTAACAAACTTTCGTTTCCTTCACTTTTAGTGAGGGTATTAATAGACTTAACAACATTGCAACAGGATTCTCTGCAACCAAGTTTAATATTAGGAGAATCAGAAGAATCATCAGCAGAATGATAACAAGAATCATTTGAAGAAGAAAAATCATCTTCCAAAGAATCAGATGAATTGTTTGATTCAAGGATTCTGAATAATTCTTCTTGATCATTATCACCAATTTTTAACATGTTAAATTTATTTTTTAACTTACTAGGTTTTTGTTTACAATCTTTACTGAAATAACCAGGTTTTCCGCAGTTGAAACATTTACCTTTATTTGATCTTTGGTTAACATATTTTTTTGAAACATTTTTCTTTTTAACATAAAAATCATTAAAATTAGTTCTATGTTTTTTATGACTATAATTTTTGTGAGTTTTATCCTGTTTTTTACCCTTTTGCCAAGAAGGAGCAATCGGGGGCAAACCATATTGTTCACAAAAATTACCCATTTCATATTTAGCTTTTCTTTTATTTTTTAATTGGTGTTTTAACAGTTTTTCATCATTGCACATATTAATACCAAGTTTTTTAATAGTGCTTAAAATATCACCATAAGTTAAATTATCATAATCAATGGAATCATTTTTACCAATTAATTCTTGTTTTACCTTATGAGCAAAGATAGGAGGCAGGCCGTCAATAAACTTTTCTTTCCAATAAGGCTTGAAACAGTCTTTCCGTTCCATTACTCTGGAAAGGAAAACATCTTGATACCATCTGTAATCAGACATAGTAGGACATCTCAAATTATTTAGCAAATCAGAAATTCGAGATGAAACATTATAAGGAGTACCAACAAAATGTTTGATAATAGTATAAATCAAGGTATTAACACCATCAGGAATACCTTGACCAATACGATCATCAAAAATAGGCAAACCTTCATCATTCTTTTTCACAGCTTGTTTAATAGATTCTCTGGATTCTTCTATGAGATGTGAATCCCACCATCGACGAAGTGTACCAGAAAAACCAGTAGCAAGCAAATCAACAATTTCAGGTTGATCAAAATCATGATTATTTTGGTAAGCAATTCCAACCATAGACATGTGACCCATTTTATTAGTAATTTCTTGCTCAGAGAAACCATCAATATTCCATTCATAGATTTTATCAGCTGAAACAGAAAACTGAGTTTGAAAAGGTCTTTCTTCAAACTGAATATCAGGAGGAGTATGTTTTGAATACCAATTTTTTGTAAGAAACATGGGTTTGGAAGAACTTCCAAAAAATCTTTTAATTTCTGGGAACTCATTATCAAAACCCTTTTTAGCAGAAACATAAGAAATAGTATCAGAATCTGTATCTTCATCAGAAACAATTTCTTTTTCATTTTTTGAAATAGTTAGAGTAGCATGGGTACTTGTAGAAGAACTCTCAGTTTTAACTTTTAAATCTGCAAGCATTTTTTCAACAATGTCAAGAGTTTTGGATTGGGAAGTTTTAAACTTGAATTTGTTATCATAGCTGGGTAAATTAATCAAAGGTTTCTCAGTTTTAACAGAAATAGGTTTTTCAACAGAAACAATTTTTTCTACAATTTTTTCTTCAAAACGGCCAAGCTGTTGACCAATAACATGCAAAGATTCATTAGTAAAATTGTTTTGTTCAATAAGACTAACAATAGGAGTTTGATCATCAGCAATTTTGAAAGGAGAAGCTTTAACATCAATGTTGCCAGTAGTTAGCAAGATAGTCTCAAGGGGTGGATGACTAGACCTAACAATGGTTTTGTCACTTTTAACAAAATTTGATTTCTTTATCACATTCAAATGATTTTTTGAAACTTCATCTTTTGAAACATAATAATTTTCAAGGAAATCAAAAAAAAAAAATATGTTTTTTCAATTGAAGCATTTTTTCTTTCCATTTTCGTTTAACACGGTCTTTTTTAGACTGAGCAAAATTGTTTTGGAAATATTTTCTTTTGTTTCTATTTTTAACAAGCATAAATTCATTATACAAGGAAACCATATCAATTTCAAAGTTCTCATCCAAGACATTTAAAACAGAGTTTTCAACAGGAGTAATATTAGACACATCCAAAGCAAGAGTAATATCAGGAGAACAGTTGAAATAAACAGGACCATCATTCATAGAAGAAGTATCTATACTAAGAATGTTATGTTTAAAGTGCTTAGATCTAGTAGGAAACACATTATGTTCAACAATGTGGTCTTTTTCATTTACAATATCAGGAGGACAACCAGTCCTGGAGCTGATAGAGGAGTTGGATCTCCACAACTTATCCATACTATCCTAGTTTTAACACTCAGTTATCATGTTTTTCTCACAACCGTTGCATTTTGTGACACATACCCTAAGCAACCCTATACCTCACACATGCCCTGCACGCCCTCTCTTGGCTCAAACGGGCCTTACAGTCAGGTTCTGGGAATTCACTTTACATCTAGGGTGGCGCCAACGACGGTAAGAAGAGGACACAACAACGGAGCACCAAAGGTTCGGACAAGCATGGACAAGGTACAAAGACACAACAACACTATCACCGGCCAGAAAAGAATGGCTCTGATACCATAAAGGTGGAAGGGGACGCACAACTGAAGGGAAGAGACGGAAGCACAATATAATATATGTTGAAAGTAATGTAAGCACAAGTTAGTACAATAATAATGCGGTAGAACCAGCCAAGCAGTATTTATCAAAATAATTTAAAGTAAAAGAAAGCAATTTAGAACCGTCCGGTATGGCGGTAATCCTCCATGATGGTGGTAGCAACAAGTAATATAATGAACATAAAACTGAAAATACTTGTTATTGAAAGTAAATTAAACACTTACAGTAGTAGTGAATACAAGATCTCAACAGTAGAGGTTAACAATTACAAAGCTTGAACTAGTCCTAGTTACAAGGTTTGTAGGGAAAGTAGAAGTAGTGACAAGGTAGTGAACAAGGTAGTAGTAGAAAGAAGGAACTCTCTCAAAGAAGGCTTCTAAGGAGGAAAACTCTCTTTAGAAGAAAATTCTAAGAAAAGTTCTGAGAACAAGGTCTAAGAAGAAGTTCTTTAGAAAAGTTATGAAATTTACTTAAGGGACAGCCTCCCTTAAATAGGCAAAATTCGGAGTGAACAGTGTCATGAATAGTAAAAAGTGAACAGTGTCGGTGAACAGTAATCGATGAACAGTAATCCGTGAACAGTAATTTTCCCCACTTTTTGCCTTGAGATCTCCAGGAATTTTGGCATTGTCAAAAGAAGAGTTTTTGACATGGAGATGACAAAAAGCAAAAAGAACAAATAATGGAGCATGAGCATGTAGGAGTAGGAGCATTATGGCTACTATGGCTACTAGAATATTTGTACGTAGATTCTTTGAGCCACCATGTTGTCTTTTTGTTCACCATGAGTGGGAGACTTCAGAAACATGTCACAAAAGAACCCCAACTTTGTCAGACGCATGGCTTCGCACAGGAATAGCAGGTGCATAGGCTTGTCAGGCATCATTCAAAAATTGCAAAATTTTTAACCTTTGTGGAAAATAGAGAGACCAATCATCAATCAAATTTAATCTGTAGAAGGAGCATCAGATGGATAACCATCAAAAGGATCAAAAGGACCTTGTGGAGAATCACATGGATGGTCATGGTAAATAGCATATTGATTACAGAATCCGCAATATAAAATAGGCTCTAATTCTGGTCTTCTCCCCGGGATGAGAAGGCTTCTTGGATTGCCATGATCAGTTATTTGTAAGTGAGCAATGGCATCAGCATATGGCCTAGGACCAAAAATTGAAATTCTATCAGTGCTCCCTATAAAATGATAATCCTGCCAAAGGTTCCGAGCAAACTCAATAATTTGATTATTAAAATAATTTCTCTAACATTCAGCAAGAGCATAAGGATTTTTAAAGGATAAGTGAGAATTTCCATCAAACCATTGTCCTTGATGAGTGTGACCATTGATGAGAATGAGATGCTTTGAAGGCTGGACATTCATCCAATTATCTCTTTCCCATTTTGGCAAAGTACTCCAGCATTTGATAGAAACAAAAGGGCTTGAAAATCTTTTAATAGCTTCTTGAATAATTTGTGGAAGCTGGTTGGCTTGGCGATGGCTTGTTAATTTTAGAACCTAATAAAGCCATATTCAAACATATGGGAAAGCTAATTAGGATCCCTATCATCATCATCATCTGAATCATCAGGAACAAATAAGCCATCATCATAATTAATTAAGAGACGAGGAAATGGGTGTTTCTTTTCATACACTCTGAGAGTACTCCCAAAGTGTTCTTCCCAGTCCAACTGGATAAACACATTATCACCTTCATCTAGTTCATCAGGATCAAGAATAGTGGTTGTAACAAGTTTCTTGAAACATTTGAACCATAGGTCAAAAGACCTAAACATAGCCTTGCTTTTCAGAATACGGATTTGTATGTCTGTAGGCAAGTTGGCAAAAGCACTTCTTAAAAGAGATTGGGTCTTAAGATTCAATCTAGCATAATCAGTGCCCATTATAGTCATCTTATCCTTTGAATGGATATCCTCTTTGCCAAAGAGTTGACTAATGTAGGCTTTAAGACGAATCCTAAGAGCCTCATTTTCTGGAACAAAATTATCTTCTGAAACAAGGTTACTTTTTGAATCAAGGTTATTTTCTGAAACAGGGTTGTTATTTGAAATAAGGTTGGAATGGTGGCTTATATAAGCATCATTTTGAGCAGTAAGATTAACAAGGTGGATTTCAAGAGCCTGGACGGTTTTTTCAAACAGGAAATAGTGATCTTTAGTAAAAGCAGCATAGAGATTATCAAGAATAAATTTTATGGAATCTGGTAATTCACTATAGACTCCATTATGAAACTGTAAGGATCTGGATAAGACTTCCTGTAAAGCAATCATCATATCACCATTGGAATATGTCACCGTTGCCGGAACAAATTCCTGAAGGGATGTTGATCTACTGGGTTTTACCCCAGAAGATGCGCCTTCATGCATATTAAAAGGTTGTCCTACTGGGAACCTTTTGTTTTGAGAATAGTCCTGTGCAGGAGCTTTTCCCTTGTTTTTCCTCTCAGTCGAGGGAGCCATAATAATCCACTTACTAGTGGTATAAGTATAAATATTATTATTATCCCACTTATTACTGGTATTTATCCCCGCATCATTGCCTGATTCCTGCAAAGAATCATTAAGAATATTAGGGTGATTGGCAACTGTTGATTGTTTGGCACTACTATCATTGCCTTGAAAATTGTTTGTGAAATACAAACTCATCCGTGGTTCATGAACAGGTTTATTAGCAGGAAAATCATAAGACAGATCTAAAGCATTATTAATATCAATTTCAAGGTTTGAAGCAAATTCAAATTTACTTTCTGTCCAAAAGGATCAGTAGTAATTCCATCATGTTCAACAAGAAAAGGATACAGAGCATTTATAAAAGGCAGACCAAGAATTACTTTATCAGTCAAATTTTTGACAAGAACAGAAGGTATTTTGAAACAGACATTATCATGACAAACATGAGCATCATTCAATTTGTATTTAATCTTCATTTGAGAAACATTAGCGAAAACCATTCTCTCAGTTGATTTTTCAAAATATTTTGGAGGAATCAATCCTTCCTGGATACAATTCTTATCAGCACCAGAATCAATCATAGCAATAACAGTGAAACAATAATCATCGGAAATAACAATTTTAACTTTCGTGAACCATTTTGGAGGAAGTATGTTATTAACAAGAGCAAGTTGAGGATCATCAACAATATTACCTTTATCAGAAAGAAGAGTCTGTTGATTGGATTCATCTCCATCTATGTGCTCATCATGTTCATTATCAGACTTGTTTTGATCAATATTTTGATCAATTTTTAACATTAACAATTCTTGTTTAAGATTATGGTTATCACTTTTCATATTTTTAAATTCATGTTTTAATTCACTTATCTCTTGTTTAACAATATTAATTTCATGTTGGAGATCATTAATGGTTAAATCTTTGGATTTCTTTTTATTAAACCTGTCCAAAGTTTCTTCAAAACTTAGAGTTGATTTAAGTTTTTTACCAGTTTCTTCCTTTAACAAGTTTTTCTTAAACTTATCCAAATATTCTTTTTGTAAATCAGGGTTTTCAATTTGACTTATCAATTTGATCAACAAATTTTCATTTTCTTCACTTTTAGTAAGAGTATTAATAGATTTAACAATATTGCAACAAGAATCTCTGCAACCAAGTTTAATATTAGGAGGATCAGAAGAATCATCAGCAGAATGATAACAAGAATCAATAGAAGAAAAATCATCTTCCAAAGAATCAGACGAATTGTTTGATTCAAGGATTCTGAATAATTCTGCTTGATCATTATCGCCAATGTTTAACATGTTAAACTTATTTTTTAGTTTACCAGGTTTTTGTTTACAATCTTTACTGAAATGACCAGGTTTTCCACAGTTGAAACATTTACCTTTTCCAGATTTTTGGTTAACATATTTCTTAGAAACATTTTTCTTTTTAGCATAAAAATCATTGAAATTAGTTTTGCATTTTTTATGTCTTTTATGGCTTTTATCATGTTTTTTACCCTTTTGGCCCGAAGGAGCAATTGGGGGCAAACCATATTGTTCATAAAAATTACCCATTTCATATTTATCTTTTCTTTTAATTTTTAATTGGTGTTTTAACAGTTTTTCATCATTGCACATATTAATACCAAGTTTTTAAATAGTGCTTAAAATACCACCATAAGTTAAATTATCATAATCAATGGAATCATTTTTACTAATTAATTCTTGTTTTACCTTATGAGCAAAGATAGGAGGCAGACCGTCAATAAACTTTTCTTTCCAATAAGGCTTGTAACAATCTTTCCTTTGCATTACTCTGGAAAGGAAAACATCTTGATATCATCTGTAATCAGACATAGTTGGACATCTCAAATTATTTAGCAAATCAGAAATTCGAGATGAAACATTATACGGAGTTCCAACAAAATGTTTGATAATAGTATAAATCAATGCATTAACACCATCAGGAATACCTCGACCAATACAATCATCAAAAATAGGCAAACCTTCATCATTCTTTTTAACAACACGTTTAATAGATTCTCTGGATTCTTCTATGAGATATGAATCCCACCATCCATGAAGAGTACCAAGAAAAACTAGTAGCAAGTAAATCAACAATTTCAGGTTGGTCAAAATCATGGTTATTTTGGTAAGCAATTCCAACCATAGACATGTGACCCATTTTGTTAATAATTTCTTGCTCAGAAAACCCATCAATATTCCATTCATAAATTTTATCAGCAAAAACAAAACTAAGTTTGAAAAGGTCTTTCTTCAAACTGAATATTAGGAGGAGTAGGTTTTGAATACCAATTTTTTGTAAGAAACATGGGTTTGGAAGAACTTCCAACAAATCTTTTAATTTTTGGGAAATCATCTTCAAAAACCTTTTTAGCAGAAGCAGAAGAAACAGTATCAGAATCTATATTTTCATCAGAAACAATTTCTTTATCATTTCTTGAAATAGTTCGAGCAGCATGAGTACTTGTAAATCAGCAAGCATTTTTTCAACAGTTTCAAGAATTTTAGATTGAGAAGTTTTAAACTTAATCTTGTTATCATGACTGGGTAGAGTGATCAAAGGTTCCTCAGTCCTGATAGAAACAGGTTTTTGAACAGAAGCAGATTTTTCAACAGAAATAGTTTTTTCAACAATTTTTTCTTTAATACGGTCGAGCTGTTGACCAATAACATGCAAAGACTCATTAGCAAAATTGTTTTGTTCAATAAGACTAACAATAGGAGTTTGATCATCTGCAATTTTGAAATGAGAAGCTTTAACATCAATGTTGCCAGTAGTTATCAAAACAGTCTCAAGAGGTGGATGACTAGACCTAACAATGGTTTTGTCTCTTTTAACAAAAATTGATTTTTTTATCATGTTCAGATGATTTTTTGAAACTTCATCTTTTGAAACATAATAATTTTCAAGGAAATCAAAGAACAAAATATGTTTTTTCAATTGATGCATTTTTTCTTTCCATTTTCTTTTAACACGGTTTTTTTTTCAGACTGAGCAAAATTATTTTGGAAATATTTCCTTTTGGGTCTATTTTTTGAAAGCATAAATTCATTGAATAATGAGACCATATCAATTTCAAAGTTTTCATCTAAAACAGTCAAAACTCTTAATTGGTTAACATTATTTTCAATAGGAGGAAAATCAGAATCAGATGGACAAACAGATCTAGTATCTTCTTCTTCTTCATCGGCAGTTTTGCCATATGGAGAGGAAGGTTCAGGTTTAGTGGAATAGTAAACAGAGCTTATTTGAGATTTATCACTAGAAACACCTTTTAACTTTAGATCAGTGGGTTTTTCAAAATTCTTTTGTAAAAACTCATTGAGATCTTGATCTCTTTTTGAAATACTTTCAGATCCAGCAAAGGAATGTCTTCCTTCGTTGATCTTCAAAGGTTGAATATTTTGAAAACTTATTTTAACAGTACCATCAAGATATTGCTGAATATTTGTGAGATCTAACTCATCAAAAACAGGTTTAGTAACACGGGATTCTTGTTCCAACAACCATTTAGTGGGAAGCTTGACATCTTGCCATTGAATCATTTTTGGAACTTGAACTTTAGCATCAGGAGTTGAACATTGAATTAACATGGTCTTACTAGAAGGTTTCTCTATTATTTGAACAACCAGGATTTAACTAAGTACCCAACAATCTATAATAAATGCGGTAAATCAAAGCAAAAGGTTTGCTACCTTCATCCATGATACAACCAGATGAAGCAATATTCAAAGTCAAAACTTTAATAATATTAAGATCATCCAAAGCGAGAGTAAGATGAGGATAACAGTTAAAATAAACAGGACCATCATACAAAGAAGCAGTAATCATACCAAGAATGCTATCTTTAAAGTGCTTAAATCTAGCATCTCGTAAACACATGAGAACAAAAGCATTGATACCCTTTCGGGTGAGTGGTTTAATAGCAACTTGAACCATACCAATATGCAAATAACTTTGTTTTTAGCAAGGAAATCATTAATATTTCTTTTAGAAAACAAGCAACATTTTTCATGAGTTTTTGAAATAGAAAATATTTGTTCAACAGTTCGCACTTTGTAAACAAGATGAAAAGTGGTTTCAGCCTAACTAGTTTTGTAAATAGTTTTAGTATCAACTTTTGGAATTTTCCATTTTCGGAAATCAGGAAGCTCATTATGTTCAACAGTGTGATCTTCTTCATTTACAATATCAGGAGGACAACCAGTCCTGGAGCTGATAGAGGAGTTGGATCTCCCCAACTTATCCATATTATCCTAGTTTTAACACTCAGTTATCATGTTTTTCTCACAACCGTTGCATTTCGTAACACATACCCAAAGCAACCCTATACCACACACATGCCCTACACGCCCTCTCTTGGCTCAAACGGGCCTTACGGTCAGGTTTTGAGAATTCACTTTACACCTAGGGTGGAACCAACGACGGTAAGAAAGGGACACAACAACGGAGCACCAAAGGTTCGGACAAGCACGAACAAGATACAAAGACACAACAACACTATCACCGGCCAGAAAAGAATGGCTCTGATACCATAAAGGGGGAAGGGGACGCACAGCTGAGGGGAAGAGACGGAAGCACAGTATAATATATGTTTAAAGTAATATAAGCACAAGTTAGAACAATAATAAGGCGGTAGAACCAACCAAGCAGTATATATCAAAATAATTTAAAGTAAATGAAAGCAATTTAGAACCGTCTGGTATGGCGGTAATCCTCCATGGTGGCGGGTAGCAACAAGTAGTATAATGAACATAAAACTGAAAATACTTCTTATTGAAAGTAGATTAAACACTTACAGCAGTAGTGAATACAAGATCTCAGAACAGATTAACAGTTACAAAGCTTGAACTAGTCCTAGTTAAAAGGTTTGTGGGGAAAGTAGAAGTCGTAACAAGGTAGTGAACAAGGTAGTAGTAGAAACAAGGAACTCTCTCAAAGAAGGCTTCTAAGGAGGAAAACTCTCTCTAGAAGAAAATTCTAAGAAAAGTTCTGAGAACAAGTTCTAAGAAGAAGTTCTTAAGAAAAGTTATGAATTTTACATAAGGGACAGCCCCCCCTTAAATAGGCAAAATTCGGAGTGAACAGTAAAAAGTGAACAGTGTCGGTGAACAGTAATCTATGAACAGTAATCGATGAACAGTGATCCGTGAACAGTAAAAAGTGAACAGTAATTTTTCCTACTTTTTGCCTTGAGATCTCTAGCAATTTTGGCATAGTCAAAAGAAGAGTTTCTGACTTGGAGATGACAAAAAGCAAAAAGAACAAACAATGGAGCATGAGCATGTAGGAGTAGGAGCATTATGGCTACTATGGCTACTAGAATATTTGTACGTAGATTCTTTGAGCCACCATGTTGTCTTTTTGTTCACCATGAGTGGGAGACTTTAGAAACATGTCACAAAAGAACCCCAACTTTGTTAGACGCATGGCTTTGCACAGGAATAGCAAGTGCATGGGCTTGTCAGGCATTATTCGAAAACTGCAACATTTTTAACCTTTGTGGAGGCTAGGTAAATAGAGAAATCAACCATCAGTTAACTGCGAGATCAGAAGTAGCAACATCAGTAACCCGTGGGGGGCCACACATTTAATCAGTAGAAGCATCAGATGGATAATCATCAAATGGATCCCATGGAGGATCATCATTGCATCCATGCTCATTGTAAACAACATACTGATTGCAAAATCCGCAGTATAGCAGTGGCTCAAACTCTGGAGTTTTCCTGGAAGTGATAAAACTTCTTGGATTACAATAATCTGCTATGTGCATATGAGTGATGGCAGGAGCATAAGGCCTGGGTCCAAAAACAAAAATTCTTTCTGTACTTCCTATGGAATGATAATGTTTCCATAGGTTTTGAATGACTTCAAGAATTTGATTATTGAAATAGTTTCTCCAACACTCAGTAAGGGTGTAGGGGCTTTGGAATGATAAGTGAGAATCTCCTTTATACCATTGTCCCTAGTGGTGTACCCATTAATGAAAATGAGATGTTTTGATGGCTGGACATTCATCCAGTTATCTCTTTCCCATATTGGCAGGGTGTTCCAGCATCTGATGGAAGCAGAAGGACTTTCAAAGTTTTTAATAGCAGTCTGAATGATTTGTGGAAGCTGGCTTGCTTGGTTAAGACTTGTTAATTTTATGAGTCTGATAAAGCCATACTCAAACATTTGGGAAAGCTAGTTAGGATCCCTATCATCATTATCTTCTGAATCATTAGCAACAAATGAACTATCATAATTAATTAAGAGACCAGGAAATGGGTGTTTCTTTTCATACACTCTGAGACTGGGTTCCAAAGTGTTTTTTTCCAATTAGTTTGATCAAGGATATCACT